>JACWQW010000053.1:195773-253427 GCA_014849355.1 Cryphonectria radicalis | reverse complement strand
CCCCCCCCCCCCCCCCCCCCCCCCCCCCCCCCCCGCCCCCCCCCCCCCCCCCCCCCCCCCCCCCCCAGCTCCCTAGGGAAAGGCGTTCTTTTTTTTTCTTTTTTTTTCTTTTCTCCCCTTCCCCTTTTCCTTTACCTTTATTCCTGGTCTTTTTCTCCTTCTTTTCGGGAATATTGGATGAGCAAAAGCAGTGCGAGGCTTGGGAGGTTGGAGGGGCGGAGGAGGAGGACTCAGTCGGATCAACTGTGGTCTCCCTTACTTGTCCCGGGCAGGCTGAAAGCCACAACACACCTGACACACGCACGACAGTAGCTATGTATGGTATAGCTTTTGCATCAGAGTGTAATTATTGAATGAGAAGTAATGCATTATCAACATTATATTCCTCATGATTGATCAGCCCTTATTGTTTTCTCAATGATTGGTTGCCCTTCTTTTCCTTAGATCTCGTTGTTCGTTGAGATAAAGAGGTTCAGAAGATCCATCCTCCATCCATCCCGCCTCGTCAAACCCCCACGTAGGGCCCGACACCGGCTGCCGGCTGGCGGCGGCTCTGGGGGAAGGAGGCCACTCAGTCCAGGGAATGCCCATGATCTAGTGTATTATATGGGGGGTACCTACCTATCTTATCACGAGCTATGCAGATTACAGTGGGAAAGTGTTAAGGGGGGATGGGGGATGGGTATTGTCAGAGGGGGAAGGAGAGACGGAGAGAGAGAGGCAGAGGGACAGAGAGGAAGTGACGGCCAACGAAACGTGATGAATGTCCCTTCCTCATTCCTTGCTTAGCTCCTTACCCAAGCTCTTCTTGTTCGTCTTCTCCTTCTCCTCCTCCTTCTCCTTCACCTCCTCCGCCTTCTTCTTCTCCTCGCTGCCTCTCTCCCTTTCCTACAGCACAACCTGGGCTCGGCAAGCGATAGTCGGCTCCCCTTGCAACCCTGGCCGCCTCTTACTCTTGGGCTTATGGAGAAACCAAACACGATTCGTGTGGGTCCCTCATGACCTAGACGCCCATGTTGGCGCCGTCGCAAGGACCCTCTTTCGACCCCTAAGCGCAGGTGATGGCTATTCCTGCTTTTAGGGGAACAAGAAAAACACCATGATCAAGAAATCTTCTCAAAGTTTTGACCGTCTCCAGCCCCCAGCCCACATGGGCAATCCCCCCCCTTCCCCTCTTCCCTTTCTTGTCACTCTTTCTCTCCCGTCTCTTGTCTCCGAGGGTGGTTTTGTTGGTGTAATTATGTGTTATTCTTACGGCATAGCGCTGAGGGGAGGCGGTGTCCTCCTGATACGTAGCTCCGAGACCGAAAGGAAGGGCGGACTATTTAAAGGGCAGTGGATGGACTGCTTGTGATGGATTTGATGGGTGTTTTCTGGTTTTGGTTATTTTTCTGACCTGGTGAGTTTCTCAATATTTACGTTTTTATTCTTACTGAAGTGTTTTTGAGGTTAACTTGGACCAAAAAAAAAAAAAAAAAAAAAGAGAAAAAAAGGTTGATAGACTTTGGACACTTTCACAAGCCAAAAAAAAAAAGAATTGCCTACATCCTTCTTGCCTGCCGCCGGCTCGAACTAACGTCGTCATACTTGCTCTACTTGCCTTTGCGGGTTTCGAAAAAGAGAGAACGAACGGACCAGCCGAGACAGAGAAGGTATCCTTTTCTTCTTTCACCGTCACCGCTTGTTAAGGGTCTTTCTGTCTGGAGGATTTGGTTTTGGAGGAGGATATTTCTTCTCTTTACTTTCCAACTTGAATCTTCTTCTTTCTCTTACATCTTTTTCCCCTCTCTCTTTTTTTTTTTTTCTTTTCCCAAAAGGGAAAAAAAAGGAACGATCCCGAGTCGGTCAAGTACATTCCGTCCAAAGGGAGAACAAAGGAAAAAAGAAAAGTCGAACCGGTACCGAAACCACCTAAACGACCACCACAATGGCACCATCTACCCTTGAAGACAGGACCGTCTCCTCTTCCGTCCCTGCCGGCGATGCCAATGACACCAACGGCAGCAAGAAGCGCAAAGCGAGCATGTCGCAGCAGGCCTATGGTCACTACAACAAGGGCATGAACACGAGCATGGTCCAGTCCAAGTTCCTCTCCAACCCGGAGGACCTGGGCGTCGTCGCTGTGGGCTTCTCGGGTGGTCAGGTATGTTTGCCTGCCCTTCTCTCTCTCTCGTCTCTCTTTCCCCTCTTCTTGAAACCCGAGAGATCTAACATTCTTTCTTCTCTTCTTCCACCTAAAGTGCAAACCCGGTGTCGATGCTGCCCCCTCCGCCCTGATCGAGTCCGGCCTCCTCACCCAGCTCCGCGATGAGTTGGGCTACCGCCTCCACGGCGACGACACCGTCCACCTCTACACCGACCTCGTCCCCGCCGCCGGCCAAGATCCCCCCTACCGCGGCATGAAGAACCCCCGCGCCGTCTCCGCCGTGACCCGCCGCATCGCCGACCAGGTCTACAGCCACGCCAGCCTGGGCCGCCTCGTCCTCACCCTGGGTGGCGACCACTCCATCGCCATCGGCACCGTCGGCGGCACTGCCCGTGCCATCCGCGAGAGGCTGGGCCGCGAGGTCGCCGTCATCTGGGTCGACGCGCACGCTGACATTAACACCCCCGAGACGAGCGGCTCCGGCAACGTCCACGGCATGCCTGTTGCTTTCCTCACGGGCCTGGCGCGCGAGGATAAGGAGGAGTACTTTGGCTGGCTGCAGGAGGAGAACAGGCTGTCGCTGCGGAAGCTGGTCTACATTGGCCTGCGGGATGTCGACCCGGGCGAGAAGAGGATCCTGAGGGAGAATGGTATCCGTGCTTTTAGCATGTTTGATATCGACCGGTACGTTGGTCCTCCTATATGGAGGAAGAGAGAAAACGAAAGAATATGGAGATGCTAACAGGAAGGGGGAAAAAAAGGCATGGCATCGGCCGCGTCATGGAGATGGCCCTCGCACACATCGGCAGCGACACGCCCATCCACCTCTCCTTCGACGTCGACGCCCTCGACCCCATGTGGGCCCCCTCCACAGGCACCCCCGTCCGCGGCGGCCTCACCCTCCGCGAGGGCGACTACATCGCCGAGTGCGTCCACGAGACCGGCAACCTGGTCGCCATGGACCTGGTCGAGGTCAACCCCAAGCTGGTCGCCGGCGAGAATGATGTTGGCGCCAACGAGACCGTCCGGGCCGGCTGCAGCCTGGTCAGGTGTGCACTGGGCGAGAGCCTGCTGTAGGCTGGGTGAAGGGAACAGACTGGGCTTGGGCACAGTGGCCAGGTGGCAAAAGAGGGGGAGAGAGGGTTTATTGTATACGTTATAGCAGACAGCATGAGAGGCTGTGTAGGTTAAGTGGAAGTACACTTGGCTCACTGGCTAGAAGGAAAACTCTGGCACGTCACGCTCTGCAGTCCCCCTCTTCGTCTCTCTTTACCAATGAAGAGCCATGACCCTTAAAAATGACCGCCTCTATGAAATAAGCCAGATGTGTAGCCAAGACCTGACTCTTTTCCCAATGGTAAGATTGAAGCCTCCCACGAAAAAGAGCATCAAATCCCATCATCAGGAGGGCATCTTCAAGCCCAAAGCAGGCTTAAAAACAACACCCCCAATTTTTAGGTCGTCGACCGGTCCATAGTCCATGCCCCACAATTTCAACCCTGTCGGTCCCGGGCAGCTCTCGAACAACAAGCATGAGTCCCTTATTAAAAGGCGAATCGGGACAGTATCCCCCCAAAAGACACCAGTCTCCATCCTTCGCCGCTTGAGGTAAGAGCAAGCTCGGGCTTGCATCTTCCTCGAACGCGTGATAGTCCGGATACTGATATATCTTCATACACGGTTCCCAACTCCCGGGAAAAGACCAGCGTGCGTCAATCTCTTCAAGAGGTTTTCCGAACAGCTTCCTGCCGTCGATGCATGTGATCCGTGTTGAGACCGATCTTGGGTTTTGAAGATTCGGTAGTGCTTGTTTGCGTTGTTCTATCATCTTGGTGAACCCTGGGCTGAACGAGTTCCTCGAGGCGAACAATTCGAGCAACTCGCCGACGAGTGCCACAATGCGGAACGTGTCAATGGATCCATGTAGGTTATCCACCCTCAGTATCGTCTCCAATACATCCACGGCGACCTCGAAGTCGTCCTTCTCATAGTCTGGCATGAGAGGTGCATGTCCCTTCCAGTCGACCATGGCCAGAATACCGAAGCACTTGTCTCTCGCGTGCTGACATTGTAATTCAGACCATTTAACATAATGTATCAATTTGGTCAGGCTCATCCTACCCTACCGTATCCATTAGACGCGCCAGCGAGAAGAAGGTATTCAGGTATGCTTTCCCCCTCATTCATGTTGGTATATTTGGCCAAGGAGGTATAAACCAAGGACACATAATCCCAACCAGAATCACCGCTATCGCGGGACGGGTCTTCGCATATTAGGGCCATCTTGGTCGCATCAATGAACTCACAATACACCTGCTTCAGTCTCTCCAACGCGGAGGCAGGAAGATGATCTTTGCCGCAGCAGTAGGTGACGTGCTTGCCGAGATAAAGCTCCTGGTATACCCATAGTCGTTGGAAATAATGCCGGCACACGAATACCTCAAATTGCTGCCAAAAGCTCCATACCTTGTTACAGCTTGATTCCAAGCGTACGCCGAGCGATGATTGTCTCTCCTTCCGGTCTTGATCTGGAAGCTGTAGATGAAAAGCATACCATGAGACTAGCCCATGTAAATACTCCTTGAGCATCGAAGTCTCCGGTCCTGAATTGCACTTTTCCATGAACGGCAACAATCTTCGTATTCGAGTTACTGTGTCGTCATCGTCAACTTTAGATAGGATAGCTTTAGTGTCGCCTGCAAACTGATACGAGACATCATTGTCGTGTGCGTCAAACTGATATAAGGCAGCTTTATTGTCGTTGGCGAACTGAAAGATGTTGTCGCTCCCATCAGCCTGCTCCCCGACACATGCAAGGACATTCTTGGCTTGCGAATAGGTCTGGCCCATCAGGGATACTTGATGTCCCTTCTCCTTTGGATGAGATTGATCTATGCATACAGAGTCGATCCAGTACTAGGCGTTCTGGTCGTAGCCCCATGCCTGCCTCAGCGCGGCCTCGCAGTTCTGAGTGACCTTCAGCGTGTGTCCGTTGACCAGAATATGTGTCGTTTGGTCCAGGTCCCCCCAGGCATAGGAAATGGCGTTGTAACCACGTTTTTCAGCGGCCTTGCGTTCGAGAGACTGCATCTGGCACTCGAGTGACGGTGCCTGACCTTCTGAGTCCGGGGTTTGAGTGATCCTGAGAAGCCGGATATAGTCTTCCGAGTCAACTAGAGGCTCGTATTTGATGTAGGGGAAATCGGCAGGAACGATGTGGTTGTTTGCCATGTTGAACTTGATGGAATGTTTTGGTGATGATGTTGTGTAAGACTGGACTCAGCAATCATGTGTTAGGGCGAAGAGGAGCGAAGAGGAAGAGGGAGAATGGAGGGTAGTGAGAAATTGCTCGGGGGGTATACAAATTGGCTGACAACGCCATGACAGCTGGCTCCTGCCTTCACGAGCACTGCCCATTTGACAAGCCACACTGCAGATGCGCCAGCTCTAACCTGACAGGACAAAGGGTGCATGTGCCACCATACTCTCACTGACCCAAATAAGACACTTGGACAGCTTGCAACCTTAGAGCGTATGTCCCAGATGTATGTTCCAGATGTGGCTTCGAGTGGCAGCTATGTTTGAACCCGATAATGCCCCATTCTATCTTCCATTATCCACTGTGGCTCGATATCTTAGTCAACCTAGCATGTGGGTGTTACTATGCTGGGCATATGGAAAGGCTCATGATAGGAAATGTGAGACATCATGAGTGAATTGTTTGGTAGTAAGATTTTGACTATATGCTACTTGTCCTGAGAGTCTGGCTGGACTCGAAGACACAGGAACTTGAGGCACAATATGACATACTACTGATTCTCTGATGCCAGTTTTATTTGCCATACTTTTTTTTCCCCCTTCTCCCCAAAACCCATAGGTCCCATAAGCGAAGTCACATGTCTTAATAAAACAGCAATGCTAATTATTAAATTGCCTCTGAATATAACATTCATGTTTGTCTCAATACATTGAACATATATATCAGCCATTAGGTTCTTCCAGATGTCACTGTTGTCAGCTTCACATGAGCCCTAGACCTCAACCCATCAATGCTCAGGATGGCATGCTCCTCCTTGTTGTAATATAGTGCCATGCCGAGATCAGTAGGCTGCCTGACATATATAGAGATTACCTTAAGGCTCATGACAAGACCAGCATGCTGCTCTTCAGAGCAGCAGCAGCAGCAGCAGCAGCAGCAGTGGTATGCCACTCCAGAGGATGAGTAGCGCCTGGGGCTGCAGCAGGACTCCTCCTGCTCGAGGTTAACAAGGACATGAGACATGACGCATATGTAAGTGTACTTAAGCAAGAATGCGTCTTGAGCACCTCGGCTCACGATCCACACATCTTGCGGACGCAGTAGTGCGCACAGCCTGCCACTATTGTAGCCCGGTGGCGAGTGGGTACCAGTGGCACCTGTGCGGACCGAAGGACATTCGTCGGTGTATATAGCAGTGTGCGTTGGCCGGAAGAGTAGAAGCATTTCCCCAGGCTACTGGGAAAGTCCGAGATAAAGATGGCTGTGCTTGGCTCATCAAAATGCACTCACGAGGCGCGAGGCAGTCATGACAAGACTCGTCGCAGCTTGGGGCGGCTTTGCCCTCTAGTCTAAGATAAAGACATGCGGCGGTCCTTACATGCTCAAGCAAATACCTGAAGATTCTGGCAGGCGAACCATATAATTGCACCTTTGTTTCATGGGAAGGGAAAATGCATATGTCAAATGTGGCAATGTGCGCCTTTAGACTAGATTCAGTGATGGTCTCTGGGCAGGGGAAGAAGAAGAAGCATGAGTTCAAGCTTGATTGCACCTGGAACAGTATATTCTTACGGCGTATCTTGTCCGTAATTCGTGTCTATCATGATCCTCTAGCGTGGATGCTGGTCTCTAGTCCCGTCCATAAGACTATATGAAATGCCAGTCACAACCCAACATCCGACAGAAAGCACAGATTATACCATCGTGGCCAGTCTATCGATTGGCTTGCCACACGCCTGCCAGGCTCAATTGCAGCCTTGACCTTCGAGGAGACACGCCTGACATCAGGTTCCGATGACCACTCATTGTCGGTTCTGATCCATACCATGTCGTTCCTATCATCGTGAATGATTATTGGATCTCAGGTGAGATGCAGCGCACCTCCTCACTTTGCGACGGAACCCGGCGCCCACATCAGCCAACCCAGGAGACTGCCCCGCCCTCGTTCGTGGACCTCATCATGCGAAGCCACTCCCTCCGAAGAGTGCTTGAGATCCTCCGCTCCCAGTACCAACTCTTGACTCTGTGCCTTATCTTCGATCTGCACAGTGGACTGCCGAGCCACGGCGTCTTCTCCGCCTCTGCCCGAGCGACCTTGCCACGCACCGCCAAAGACGTACGCCAGTGTAAGTGCCGCCAAGACAACTTCCGGCCCAATCATGGCCGTGTTGCGAACCGACTCGTAACTGTCCTCCATATCCCTGATAGCCCGCTTCAGCAGCGCGATTTCCTCCCCTGCGGCCTCCAGCTTGGCAGCCATCGTCTTGATCCTCTTCGCCTGTCTGTAAGGGTCTGCGTGGTCCAGGGACTCCTGGAAGTCCGAGGCGGCCTCGGCAGCCTCGCGCTCGGCTTCCTGTGCCTCGCGTGCGGCATCGCTGGACGCGCCTGGGGCGGGGGCGAATGGGTCGACCTCGCTGGAGCGGATGAGGTGGATGTGGGATGAGTACTCGGTTCGGGGGATGCCTCGCTCTCGGGATAAGTACTGGGACTCGCGAGAGCCGGCGAGGCCGCCTAGGTTGAAGAGGATGTTACGGGAGGGCGGGGTGGTGTGGAATTGGCGGGGTGAGGGGCGGGGCACGCGTATCAGCCCACGCGAGCGGCGAGGAAAGTTGGGCAGGCGGGTCATGGTGATGACAAAGAGAAGGGGGAAATCCTTGTATAGCAGAGAGATGAGGTTCATGAAGACATCAGAATTGTGGCTGTTGTCGTTTTGACGATGTTGTCTACCAGGAGGTCAATTGATGTTGATGTCGAAAGGTTGAGGTGGTGGTGGTGTTGGATGCAGGCAATGCACTCTTGTGGCATGCATGGCGGGGTTCCCTCTGAGGTTTGGAGAAACAACCCCGCCTTGCTACATTCTGAATACAGCAAGTGGTGATGAGCAAAGAACCAGATTACCTAACCCTCAACATCAATTGGCTATTCTTGAGCATATTCTGATTCTTCAGCAGAGTTCACCTTGAATTGGCAAGGCTGAGCGCTGGTAATTATGTGGTTGATGACTGATTCCAGGTTGAGAACTGCTATAATTTAGCGCACTGTCTGTGCTCTGAATTTGATGGCCTTGTAATCTTCACTGTCAGTCAGTAGTGCTTCGCAGTGCATACCTGAACAGGACAAGAGCCTCATGAGGGAACCAGAGGACTATAGTCATGGTCAATGGATCTTAATCAAATCAGACATTCAGCCTCGGATTATGAGTCTAACCTGAGCTCAAAGGAATGGAACTTGTCCAGCAATACTGGCTCAAATACCAGCTCCATATTTTCCATCCTGCTCACATGTAGTCGATATATGGCAGAAAGCTAGTGATATACTTTTTGCCTTGACAGCAATTGAACAGCACAGGAACAGTACTTCCACTAGCTTCTAATTGCTGCCACTGCTGCTGATAATGTTCATATACTGTAGCCATTTTTCTCTATACTTGTAGCAGCAGCGTGTGTTGTGGGGGGGAATTCCTGCAAGTATGATTGTGCACCACCGCTGGAGCAGCTGCTCCGGTGCTGAAGTGGGCACGAACTCTGTCATCACTTCAACCACTGGGCAATTGGTTGCTGCAGTGGGAAGAAATCCAATTAATCTTTCAAGACCATGACTTGACTGTTGTGCCACCAGGAGAGGATCAAGACTTTCAGACCTGCACACAATACAGGTATGGAGCTTAGTTTCTTGAAACTCCAGATCAGATGATTATTACAAGCATCAGCTCACAGTGGACTCATCAAGCACAAGACTTTAGCTCTCCTGTTAGAGAATTTAAATGTCCTGTCAAATCACAAGCGGTTCCGTTTTCGCATGTCTAATCTGTTTATGTCCGTAGTTCTCGGACGTGTCAAGCACGTGTCAGACATGGTTCGAACAATCACAACAATACATTGTCCAACGATCTTTTGGTTGCCGAGAGCTATTATCACGATCCGGCGATCAAAGTGATAGCATTTTGCACATGGAACTTCCCGAGCGAGCGAGTTCACCCCTTGGACCTTCAGACCCGCTGTGCTGACTTGTAGACCTGCAGCGGTCAGCAGAGTGCCTTACTCGAGTCTTCTGTTCCCAAAAAGAGAGGCTCACCTATTGGTCCCTACAGTCCGCTTTTTTGTGGTCAGGTGGGGGGTGTCACGAGGGTTGCGCCTACATTTAACGGGCGGAGCCTACCAGCTGTTGCGACGAAAAATTTCATCATCGACCGTCGGTACGGTGGACGCGCAAGACAATCGACAATCTCGCTTGCCTTAAAGAATTTGCCACGGAGCATGGCAGCATGATTTGAGACGAGGGGTGGTGGCACTTATCTACTATGGTATACCACATACTACGTAGGACCAGAAGAAGTGGGACACCGGTTCGGATGAACCAACCAAAGGACTATGTACCATTAGCAGTACCGGAGTAGGAGCCATGGCAGTTGAGAGAGAGGCGAACCTTAAGAAAGCAATGGAGCCCTGCTAACGGAATTGAGATTGGCACAAAATGTGCCGCGCGGGATGGGACGAGGGGGATTTAAGGTTGTTGCCGTGTATTCCCATCGACCTGCTGCAAAGGACGTTCATTTTTGATAAGGAGGAAAGATGACTTCACATGGAAACACCTTTCCCCCACCCCCTCTCTCCCTCCTTCGAACCAGGTTCTAGACAAGCCGGGGGGCGTAGAAGGGGGGGGGGGGTTTCGTGTGATAATCAGTTGACGGTGGAGCGTTGGTTTCCACCTGAACCTGACATTTTGGAAGAAGGCATGAGGCGGTGACAAGATGATTCAGTGCGCTGAGAGACTCTCCACGTCACATCAAGAGTTCAGGGGGGTGGGAGAGGGTCACTTAACCATGCGCAAATGCTCGGTACGTAGAGTAGGGTAGAATCTAGTACTACGGGAAATGGCCAAATCAATGTAAATCTCTACCTCGTCTACTTTGCAGGTCGCCATGAAGATAACAAACGTGCCTCCGTTCCTTCCCTACTATCAGTAGCAGATCCATGTATCCCTTTGCGAATATTCACGGTAATGTCACTATGACTTAGGCCTGTGCACCAGCCATCATAACCTCCAGGGCACGCCGCAGGACGTCATCCTCGGCAGGGTAGTCGGGGCCCCTGATGGTCTCAGCGGCGGGCAGCAGGATGCTCTCGTCAATCTCCTTGTACTTGCTCGTCTGCACCTGGATGGCCTGGCCGTTGCGCGCGGTATCGGCCATTAGCAGGGCCGCAGCACGACCGACGGCGGAAGCAGGCTGGATCTCGACGCCGATCTTGGCCATGATCTCCTTCAGGCCGGGGAGGACACTGCTCTCTGTCCATGTCGGGCAGACCGAGTTGATGCGGATGGGCAGGTTGGCCGCGCCCAGAAGCGGGTGCAGGCCGCGGGCGAATCCAAGCACAGCATGCTTGGCCGTTGCTGAAAAAGAAGACCGTGCGTGTCAGTTGCAGGCACAAGAATCGATCGGACCATTATTCTTACGATAGGAAACTAAGATCCTTTCGGGAGCAGGGGTTTGGTTGGGGGGTTTATCGTGAAAATAAATTTAAAAAATTCAACAAAAAAGAAGAAAAGAAAGAAGGGGGAAAACGTACCGTAGTCTATGGCACGGCATCGCTGGATCCCCATGGTGGAAGCATTGACAACGATGCTGCCGCCCTCGGGCTGCTGGCGCATGTAGTAAATGGCCAGGGTGCCAGTGTTGATGACACCCTTCATGCTCACGTTCAGGAGGTCATACGAGGGCTCCTTGAGGTTGCCATTCTCGTCCACCTCAGTGGCCAGATAGTCGGCCCGGGGACCCAGTCCGGCATTGGCAAAGACGTGGTCGATCTTGCCATACGTCTCCTTTGTCTTCTTGAACAGGGCATTCAGCTGGGCCCAGTTGGCGACATCGGTCTGGACGAAGGTGAAGCTGCCAGAGGACGACGACTCAGTCGGTGGAGCCACATCACCATTGACGACAGATGCGCCGAGAGAGAGCAGCAGTTGTACGGTGGCGAGACCAATTCCGGACGAGCCTCCTGAATAAACGAGAGTGACAGGTCACATCATGTCAGGAGCCATGTTTCCCCTTTTCGTTACACGGTGTAAAAATCCCTTTTTTTTAAAAAAAAAAAAAAAAAAAAAGGTGAAAATAAAAAAGAGGAACAGGAAACAAAAGAGGGGGGAAAAGGAAAAAGTCAACCGATTTAGGAGGACGATTCATACCTGTCACAATGACAACCTTGCCCTTCAGGGCGCTCAGATCACCATCGTTGATATAAAGTTCGGCCATTTTGAGGGGGTGTTACTCGCTGGGACGAGTTTCGAAGAGTGCTACGTGCACAAAAACAAAACAAAGGATAAAGGGCAACCACAGGAACGGATTCAATGGAACGTCCGCTGCAGGTACCCCCTTAATATCGCAGTCTCTTACGTGGCAGACACCTGGAGCATGACATCGAGCATGAGGAATCTGCCTGATGGCCCCTGTCCGTTACTACTCCAGACCCACATGAATCGGTTACGCAGTAGGGCTACCGCCATCTTCATAAACCTTCTGCAAGCGAGCATCACCTTACCTAGGTATGTATAGCTATGTACTATGATACCGCACTTAATCTTATCTGATTGAGAAATGAACATAAAATACTACCCAAACATCAGCCCTATGTTTTTCCCAATCCGAAACAACGAACTACTATCCCGCCTCGCATGTGCGGCTCTTCATAACCAAGAAGTACTTTGGTACAAGCTAACAGGGAGAGAGGACAATCTGGCAACAACCCCTCTTGTTCACTCGGGGTGGCCTAGGTGGATGCGCAGGCAAAATCGGATAACCCGGCTACTAAACTTGTACAGGCGTGTCAGGAGGCCAAACTCAGAACGTAGTGCTCACCCATTTCCATAGTAGGACGCCAAGTGGGTCGTTGTTCTCGAACCTGGGTCATCCAGCCAATGTGCTCATGTTGTAAATTTTTTCTTTATTTGAAAACCGTGTATTTCCGTTCCTTCTCCTCCTTCTTTTATCTCCATAAATGGGAATATAGATCCACCTCTGAGACGGGTACGCAGATCGTTCAACGGCGCAACCCCTTGCTGGACTGAGTACTCATGGTGCAATGTATGTACTATGGCATGTTTGGTAATGGAGACACACTCGAGAGGCAGAAAAGACTGGTCCACCTGTGTGTGTGGCAAGTGCCTTGGATGCGTTTGCCTAACTGGCCCGAGGATGTCATCAACGTTACAAGGACGTGGGACCAAGCCTCGGCTCGAGGGTTACACTACCACCTACACGGTATGCAGTTCGCATGAGAATCCTTCTCCTATTTATGCTCCTTCAAGAGCCCGACTTGCATGTCTTGAAATTTATATCGGGTGGCTGAATTCTGTTTATTCTTCGAGGGATACTATCTAGCAGCACAGTTCATAGCATGAAACTATCATGAGATCATATGTTTGCTTATAATCCCGGCCCAGGGACTCGGACCCGTTCTGCTTGGGTTTGGAACCCGTTATTATGGAGATGGCACCCAGGAACAAATTTCCAGTATTTTGAGTTTCTCGCCCTGTTGATCCCTCAGGTTATGCCAGGGCCCCTGATATTGGGGACCACTGGGGGCCCGATCCGTCGCTTTGGTCTCTCCCCTTAGCCCTCGAGCCGGTACTTGAGAACAGACATTTCAGGAAAAGCTCTTTTTCTTGTTTATATGGAGATCCCGTCCTCTGCATCAAAGTGTCATGTTACTGTCACTTTCTGGGTTTCATGATTCTTCCTTTCTAGAAGCCACACCCCCCCCCTTTCCCCCCTTCATCCTTTTCCTGTGACGAGCAGTGCCGCTCGGTGGTCTTCGATACGCCATGGTTGAGCCAGCTGGTGTGGGAGTCCCTCTGCTCCGGGTCACAATCCTCTTCCTCATCTTGACGTGGGTGACTGTCATCGTTCGTGTGTCGGTGAGAAGATGGCTGAGGCCAGAGGCTAAGGGGTTGGATGACCTGATGATGTGCATCGGTCTGGTAAGTGACCTTTTCTGGTGATGCCTTGGGCCTAACGCCTACATTAAAATATGTACCATTTTGAAGGAAGATGGACAAACAGAAATGACAGCATTCTGACCCGCAATGTCGGCAATTTTAGGTCCTCTACACAGTCACATGTTCTCTGGTTATCGTGTGTTGTTACCACGGCGCAGGGCAGCTGTCAGAACACCTTACGACGACAGACATTATGCAGGGGACGAAGGTGCGCACCCCCTAGACGAGAATCGTCCGTCAGGCAGCAACGATGTTGACGATGCTATCTTTAGGTATTTTTCATTGCCGAATACTTTTACGCCGGCTGCACCGTCCCGATCAAGAGCAGCATTTGTGTCTGTCTGATCCGCGTGGCCGACGGACGTCGTCGATTCTCGTGGACTCTCTGGGGCCTCGTCGCGCTGCAGTTCATGGCGGCCATTATCTTCTTCGCAGGCATCTCCAACATCTGCCACCCGATCACGACTCTCTGGGGCGAGACAACCTACGGTACCTGTGATTCTAGGCTCAACAGCAGTGTCAGCTTCCTCTTCTCTGCCGTCTCCATATTGACGGACTTATCCTTGGCCATCCTGCCTGGCCTCTTGATCTGGCCTATCCAGATGAAACGACGCCTCAAGTTCTCTGTCGCTATTATTCTGGGACTGGCAGCCTTGTGAGTGACCGCATTCATGCAGTTGACCTTTGTCCTTACTTTGGCCATTTTCTAGTCTTTTTTGGTTTTTTGGCCCTCAACCCCCCCCCCCCCCAACCCAGAAAGGAGAACACTCCCATATTCTCCATTCGTCTCCTCTTCTACTACTGCTGACGACTGACTGTTTCTTCTTTCTCTAGTGCGAGCTGTGCCACCATCATCCGACTTCGTTACTTGACCTTGTACGACAACCAAGCCGAATTTATGTACAGCGCCGGCCCCATCGGGCTCTGGTCGATTGTCGAAGAAGGAATCAGCATCGTCGCCGGCTCCATGCCCGCGCTCCGCCCCCTCCTTAGCCTGCCTATATTTGGAGGCACCAGAGATGCCAGCAAGGGGATCTCGAACCCCGACACGGACCTGCAGACATGGGGGGCGGGAGACAAGAGGGACATGAGAGATGATGACCTAGCAGAGGCCATCAAGATGCAGACCTTTGTGTCGAGCAACAGCAGCAACCACCCCAACAACAACAAAGTAAGGATCTCGAAGGACGGGGACAGCGACGGAGAGAGCCAGACTCACATCCTCAAAGAGACGCGTGTGACGGTTTCCACCGAGCATATGAACTCCACAGGAACCGAGGAGTGGACGAAGCGACGGGTCAATGGTTGGGATCGAGAGGCAGGCAAGTGACACCAGACAGCCGATGGATCACTAATCAAGCCGCCCTTTGAAGGGGATCCTTGAGTCTATACTTTGTGTCGCCGTGTCTGGCTCGTCGAGTTATCAAGCTCCGACCCGTACCACCGCCGCCGAGTGATGGCCAGGGCTCAGAAGTCTTGCCAGACCTACGACAGTACTGTAACTCCGTTAGGCGCTCACCTGACCGAGTAACTTACTGTAACTATTCCAACACCACGGCACCATGATGACAGGGTCGGATTCACTTATTTTCTTCGAGGACCGAGTTGGCAGGACAAAAAGAGCCCTTCGTGGAGAAGAAGAAGAGTTACCGGTCAGACTCGAGCTTGTTCCGGGGCGGGTGCTTCGAGGACGACTTGAGATCCGGCGACCCACTCTCTCGGCCGCTGGCTTAGTCCGAGGGTTTATTTAATTCGTGGATGAGGTCATGCATTTGAGGTGGCATATTATGACGACACTCTGATACAGCGTACCATTGCTGCTGAAATCACTTATGACATAAAGTTTGCTGATCTCGCATGCGAAAATGTACGGCGTATAAGTATTCACTGTTATAGAAAGTGAATCACTTGGTTGATTAGATCAATAATACCCTTCATCCTCTCGCATACCTCCACCTCGCCCACGCCAGTCTGTTTGCTCCAGAGTTTCATTTGTTTGAATCCCATCGTCGTACGAGAATGGCAACACAACGCGCGTTCCAGCTGAGTGGCACATGCAATAATTACCCATGGGGGAAGAAGGGACAGCAATCCCTGGCTGCCCAGCTATGTGCCAGGACGCCTGGGACAGACTTCAAGATTCAAGATGATACTTTCTACTCTGAGATGTGGTTCGGCGATTACCCAGACTTTCCAGCCAGAGTACTCAAGACTGGAGAGCCCCTTGCCGATGTCTTGAAGAAGAACCAAGAAACGCTGCTTGGGAAGAAGGTAGTCGAGAGGTTCGATGCCCAGCTGCCTTTCCTTCCAAAGGTAAAGAACCCGGTTCATCTAGTTACCAAAGAAAAGATGTGTCATGATGTTACTGACGAGTCAACACGAAAAAGATCCTCTCCATAGCCAAGGCCCTTCCCCTACAACTGCACCCGAACAAAGACCTCGCAACGAGGCTACATCAGAAAGATCCAGACCAGTTCACCGATCCCAATCACAAGCCCGAGATCGCCGTCGCTCTCTCCAAATTCGAGGTCTTCGCCGGCTTTAAACCTCTCGCCAAGGTCCAGCCCATCTTCACCCTCTCCGCGCTCACGACCTACCTCCCTAGCACGCCCACTGGGCGCTGGACCAGCGACACCTTGCGCGAGGTGACGCGAAACCTCCTCAAGGCCGACGACGCCACTGTTAAAGCCATCGAGAGGGACCTCCTCGCCACGCCGCACGAGGATCTGCAGAGGGTTGGCGCCGAGTATTTTGCTGACCTGCTGCCGCGGCTGCAGGGCCAGTACGGACCCGGCGACGCAGGCAGCATTGTTGCGCTGACGTGCATGAACTTCATGACACTCGAGCCTCTCGACGCCATCTACATTCCTGCCGACGGCATCCATGCGTACTTATCTGGCAACATTGTCGAATGCATGGCGCGGTCAAACAATGTCCTCAACGTGGGCTTTTGTCCGGCGGTGGACAGGAACAATGTCGATGTGTTTGCGGATACGCTGATGTTCAAGGCGCACAGCAGGGAGGATGTCATCCTGCCAAGCCAGAAGAGCGAGAGGAGCAGGACGGGGAAGACGGTTGTCTATAAGCCGCCGATGAGTGAGTTTGATATGCTCTTGTCTGGGTTGCGGGCGGGCGAGAGTGACGAGATCAAGGCCGGGGATGGACCTGGGGTGATGATTGTTACGCAGGGTACGGGGACGATGGCTGCAGACGGTGAGGAGTTTGAGCTGAAGGAGGGTTATATCTACTATGTGGCACCGGGCGTCGACGTCAAATGGGAGACAGAGAGCGGGATGCAGATTTTCGAGGCAGTCATATAAACAGTCGAGTTTACCACAAGGCACTGAAGGATTTATGATGAGAGTATAGTTATTGGATAAAGACACCTTGACAACAGTCAGCCTAGAATGATCCTCCGAGACTCAAATCTGTGAGATACTAGCTTTCTCGACCTTACTCATTCTTCCTCAGGGCCTTAACGACATTCATTATTTATCAGATACTACACCGCAGGAGAGTCGTTCATTATATCCCCCCCCCCAAAAAAAAAAAAAGGTTTTTCCAAGTACCGATATCCCATATCTCACAGTGCTCGTATTTCACAACGACCACTAACTTGACATCAAATATCACATTCCCAATAACGCCTCCTGTCAACGAGTACCTTGGTGCCATCGACTTGAACATAGTAGCCGCGCGATATTGGTACCCTGACAGTCTGGACAAGCATTCGTGTTTCCACCTGCAAAGCCGGTCCCCCTACACGGCTCGCAGTTAAACGACGACAGGCACGCGGCGAGGCCCCGACAAGTCTGGCAATGCGGCAGATTCCTGTGCAGGCAAGTAGTCTGAACCTGGTGGGGGGCCGCGTACGTGCCGCCGCACTCGTTACAGAGTCTTGGGGCTCGATCGGTGGAGCGCTGGTGATATGGAAGCGGGCAGGGCCTTGTGATCTGGCCGGTGCCCTGACAAGTGGTGCATTGTGCCCAGGTGTGCCACCGAGCCTCGTGCAAAGTCCAGAGGTCTTGGTCGCCGGTCCAGACGAACGTGCAGTTTTCACATCCGCCACGACAGTCGGGGCAGGTAGTCCCAGTAGACACGTTGCCTTGAAGACAGTCTGGAGAAGGACATGTTGCTGTCACATTTTGAGGGGCGCCAAAACCCCCTCCACACTGATTGCAAGGCATGTTGGTGTTGTTGCGAGCCTGAGGAAGTAGTTGTGCTGAATTTGAAACTGAAGAGGATTTGTAGAGAAGGTAACTTGAATAGGAAGACAGAGACCGTGGGATGTCGACTTTATATCTCTCATGTTGGCTGGGCCGTTCAGTCTGGTTGGGTTTCTTTCTCTTGTAAATAGCCTGATCAACGAATAATCAACCGTATATGTATGGCATGAAAGCAATACTGGTGATTCATGATCTTGATGCCCAAATGGCTTGTGGGTTGTACAATGCTGACCACCCAATGCTTACCACCCTCTTGCCATAAAGTGCAGAAAGGCTTGCAACTAGGAGTTACCATTGGATTGAACCTGCACCCACACCAGAAATGATCCTTTGATTTTGGTGCTGTGCCATGTTTAATTACTGAGAAGCCCAAAATGTAAAGGAAGAGCATAGGTCAGGCATCTGCAAAGCACCCAACTCAGGCTCACACAAAGTCAGCCACACCAATTAAATACTTGGCACATTTTGGAGTCAAGTATCATCTTTTCTAGTATGATCAAGTCAGATGCAATAAATTATGCACACAACTATGACTTGGCCTCTACAGATATCATTGCTTTTAGCACATTGATTATTATTTGCATAAATGCTTGAGACTACCTCAGAATACATTGCCGATACATCCATCAAGACTTGAATGCTCTCGCTAGATATCAAGTTGAATGATGCTTGGCTACACAAAGTCCAACTGTGAAAGAAGTAGCTGAGCTGATGCCAAAGTGCAAAACTCAGAATTCTTCAAACTCATCTCTCCCTATCGTAATCATGCTCGAAGTCTGTTAATAATATTTAGAGCAAATGTGTCAAGCCTAGTGGGATGAATGAGGAGGCATGAAGGACCAAGGTCAATATTTCCCTGTCAAGTTTATGAATTCTTCTTCATCCAGACTCTGCATACAGTATGTATGCATACTTACTTAATCAACTGCCGGAGGTGTTGGCATGAAGAAAACAGCCTTGAAGAACTTCTCAGAATCAGGCATCATCAGGGTTAGGGTCACCACTGATCTTATTGGCTGCTTGTCCGAGAATATCTTTAGTCAGCTTGCCCCACTGTAGATCGATCACGCCATCGGACCCCAGGCCAAGTGTGGCTTACCAAACGGACGATCTCTTTTGTAGCCATTTTCTGGGGCCTTACAAATCCTTGATGTTGAATCCCTCACACTCAGAAAAAAGTAAATTTAAAAAAAAATGGCTCGTTCATAACAATACTCACTCCTTACACCAATCTCACTATCCTCTTACCTCATCTGGGCCTCGCGATGGCGGCTTCATTTAGAGCAGTGGCCTCCCGCGCCTCTGCCAGGGCGTTTCAGGCGAGATCGCCCTTGACGACCTCCTCCTCCCTTAGATCATACGCCACCGTCAACGCGATACCGCCAAAGCCTCACCACCGCGTGGTCATTGTTGGAGGAGGTACGGCAGGCGTCACAGTCGCTGCGCAGCTGCTGAAGACCAAGGAGTTCCAGAAGGACGAGATCGCCATCCTGGACCCGGCCAAGGACCACCACTACCAGCCTGGATGGACCCTCGTCGGCTCCGGCCTCAAGCCTCTGAGTGACATGAGCCGCCCTCTGTCCAGCATCATACCCGAGAATGTCACGCATTATCCTCTGCAGGTTGCCAAGTTTGATCCCGAGAACAACGAGCTCAAGACGACGGACGGTGTCGAGGTCTCGTACGAGTATCTGGTGGTGGCCCCAGGTCTGGAGGTCAACTTTGGCGGCATCAAGGGGCTGCCTGAGGCCCTGCAGGACTCGGGCAGCAACGTGAGCTCCATCTACTCCAACACCACGGTCGAGCAGGTCTGGAAGAACATCCAGGCGTTCAAGAAGGGGACGGCCGTCTTCACGCAGCCGGCAGGTGTTATCAAGTGCGCTGGCGCCCCGCAGAAGATCATGTGGATGGCCCTGTCCCAGTGGGAGAAGGACGGCGTGAGGAAGGAGATCCTGCCCTACTTTGCTACCGGTGCTCCAGGTATGCTCCCCGGCCTCTGTCTCTCGGATTGTGGAGAAGAAAAAAAGACGCATACTGACCGTGATGGTGTAGCCATGTTCGCCGTGCCAAAGTATTCCAAGGCACTTGAGGAGCTGCGTGTACAGCGCCAGGTGGAGGGGCTGTTCCAGCACAACTTGGTCGGGGTCGATGTGAATAACAAGACTGCCACTTTCAAGAACCTGGCAGACAACGGCAAGGAGGTCCAGAAGGAGTTTGGTTTCTTGCACGTGGTTCCTCCCCAGAAGCCCTGGGACTGGGTTGCCAAGTCCCCCCTCGGTAAGAAGACCTCGACCCTCCTGACAGGCCGAATAGTGTTTTGGGAGTAGGGGTCCAGTGCTGACTGTTTATCAATCTTGCAGCCGACTCTGCCGGCTGGGTGGATGTGGACAAGACCACGACTCAGCATAACAAGTTCTCCAACGTCTTCTCGATAGGCGACGCCTCCTCCCTCCCCAACTCCAAGACTGCCGCCGCCATCTCATCTCAGGCTCCCGTTCTCGTAGACAACCTGCTCGCCGCCATCCGCGGCAAAGAGCTCAGCGCTGGCTACACCGGCTACGCTTCCTGCCCCCTGCTGACCGGCCACAACGAGCTAATGCTCTGCGAGTTCAAGTATGGTGGCGTGCCTGATGAGACATTCGCCAAAGTGCCCGGTATCGGCAGCCAGGATGTGCCACGACGGGTCTTCTACCACCTGAAGAAGGACTTCTTTCCCAGCGTGTACTGGAACAGCTTCGTGAAGGGAACATGGTACGGTCCAAGGGCCTGGTTCAAGCCAGACACAGCAAAAACGTCTGCATGAAAAAAAACCACGATAATTGCCGACGACGAGGAAGAAGAAGGGCGAGATTGTGAGGCTCACCAACGTTGTAAAGCGCGTCCTGCTTCATTCGAAATATGTTATTTGTCGGAGAGGACGCAGGGCTCAATAGGGGCCACCCTCTGCAGTAGGATGACAAAAGGTTCTACGAGGGGATCGCAAAAGGTCTGACTGAAAAAAAAAAAATACGGAAGGACTTCTTGTGAGATGCTCAGGCTTGTCTGATAGTGCTTCTCTGTTATCGTGCTAGCTGTTCAGCCTTAATTAATGACTCATTCTCTAGACCATCTTAACTGTCGATGTGATTGTTGGCATATTGGGGACAGAGTGAACTGCATGAGGCCAGACTATGGGAATGATTTTGCGCATCAGCTAATATCCATTAGCTAGCAGAAATGAGGCTGAGCCACAGCTAGGCTCAGAGCGCATCAACTGATAATACTCCTAGCCAGGCAATTACTTAAAATTTGCTTCTATTACACACACACACGCACGCAGTTACACACATACTTACTTATGTCATTTCAATTTAACTAGTAGCGTCAACATGTTTGCCATCAATCAAGGTCAATATTACAACTAAGTGACTAGTAGAAGAACCAAAAAAATGAGGCAGAACAAAGGGAGAGGACTAATCTTTGTCTTGGGTGATATGAGTAAAGATGCCCTTCACTATATGATCAATAATGATGGGGCTTAGAGGGCTTGAGGGAGTAATAGAGCATAAGTGTCCGTTCAAATTACCAGTACTAAACTATTAACTTTGACAACAAGACTGTGTAATTAGTGTCTTCGTAGAAACACCATCTGGGGTGTCAGTATATGTTATGCAAAAGGTCTTTTTGGTTGACAAATAGCTAGAGACGCACAAGACAGCTGTCAAGGACCGCACCTCACGGACTGACGGCCATTTACTAATTCGTGGCCATTTGCCTAGTAACGAGACGGCTAGAAAATGGTACACCGTTCTATAACGAGACCATCACCAACAACACGTTACTATCGTGTCCTAGCTTCCCCTTAGGATCACTTCGGTTGCAATCACTTCTATCATAGGGCTGATCTTCCAAGTGCTCTAGATGCACACCATGAGCAACTTGCAACCAAAAACTACTATATCAATTCGGGCTCTCCCCAAAGATTCCTCGAGGGAATTCCTGAACTTCTCTCTCTCTCTCTCTTCTGTCCTTTAACCCTGTGCTCTGTGTACACCTGATTGTCACTTTGACTTTCACCTGCACACTTTCTTAGAATCCGATTCCATATCAACTTTGTGTGTAGTGTGTACACTGCATCACCCTTTTCTGTCCACACACTTGTCATCAAGATGGCCCCCAAACGAAGCCGAGAAAGCTCTGAGCCGCCCGCGAAGCGGCAAAAGACCTCTGGGCCCGATATGATGCCCATCCCGGAGTCAGAATGTTTCGACTTCCTAGAGGCTTCTGACCGCTGCTCCCCAGCCCCGTCGCTCCGCACAGAAGCTACTTCCATCGATTCTAGGTTCTCTGTCGAAACGAGCCGCTCCAAAGACGTCTCGTTTCCTGTCGGTGGTCCTCTTGTTCCACTAAGGATGAGCCTTGTGGTCTCGGAAGATTCGTTGGGATATAGGAGCCGCATAAATTACCGCGGAGACCTACATCTCACGCGGCCTCAGGGAGAGTTCCAGATCGGCCATATCAATGGCTGGCTGCTGAGGAAATCAAACCCCTCCCAGCAAAGCCAGAGCTCCCCCCTCTGGGTCTCCGAGTGGTTGCAGGGGTCTATGTCCAAGTACAAATACGAGGCTAAGGACATGGCGCAAGCCTTGCGATCGTTGTACGGGAAGCAGGGACAGCCCCAGGAGCTTGATGTCCCGGGTCACGGCCATGGAGACGATATTGTCTTCATAGAAATGATCCATATCGAAGAGTAAGATGAAGCAACCGGGATCAAAGTATGTTACCATCAAAAAAATTTCCCCATGCCCCTTAGTAGCCCATCATTGCTAACAATTTCTTATTGTAGTTCGCCGGTAACAAACTTCTCAAGCACGCGTTCAGTCTTTACTACGCGTGTATTGCTGATTGGCACATCCCGGAAGAGTACCGGCCCAAGGCACATTTTGCGTTCATTCTTGAGCCAGCACTGCCCCAGGATGATGACATTGCTGCGGTCTGGTTCAAAGATCAAGGAAAGCCCTGCGGGAGCAAAGCCATGGACGCCCGGGAAAGGGAGGTTGCCGACACGCTGAAGATGGTATACTCCTCAGCGTCCATCGGATACAAAGTGCTCGTCGAGGATGCCCTGGTTCGGTCTCCAGGCGGGGGAACGATCCACACCATCATGGGCCTTCGACTTTCTGTGGAAGCGATGCGAAATCACTTGTCGAAAACACTGGCGGTGTGACGGTGTATTTTGGCGAGCGATAGCGGAGGCTGATTTAGAACATCGTTCCAATGGTGACTGCAAGATTGACTTTTCTTGTACGGATTGTGTTCTTGTCATAAGCTATGGGAGGTTGAATACTTTCAATTAGTCGTTCTTCCGCCCTCTTTATATTGCATGAATTTTACGAAAGTAATATTTGTTTTTGAAGAATGTTTTTTTCATCCGGGGTGGTATTTTTAGAGGTAATAACGTTTGGCATGAGCTCATGGGCGTTCGATTTGGATGCTTGAGGATAGATGGAAAAGGGAATATACCAAAATTACTTCATTAAATAACAATAACACAACGACTTGCATAGAGCCTCGGGCCATGGCTGCTGATTCGCTGGATTCTAGTTCCGAACCCTACGAAACGTGTCACTGTACCTAATTGTTTTCAATATTATATATTCACGCAGCGACAGACACGCATTATAGGAACACTTTTGATCATCGTATTAGATTTTTGCTGCGACGACCTGCAGAAAACCGAGGCTCCTATTAAGAAACAGAAAAATTAACTCCCCCACGAACAAAGAAGAAGAAAAAAAAAGGGGAGGGGGAGGGAAACATTATCTACATCGTCTGCACATGACCTGCGCCCACCAAGTGTGCTGATACATCCCGACTACTGATCTGCAAATTTTTCATCGGAACTCCTCATTGTCGAGACATCGTGGACTATATAATCGACAGCCTTTGGGTAACGACGATGCGTAACAAACCCGTTACACGCAGCTGGCTAACACGATGAAAGTGTGGGCCTCAATTTAATATATATTTGCAGAGACCTGGTCAGAGACGGCAAGTGGGTGTTTTAAAAACTGGCATAACATGTCTCGCAACCAGTCTTCCACATCTTACGGGCCTAGATACAAGGGAAAAGAGCCCGCTACTACCTGCGCTCTCGTTCACTTATGGGGAGGAGGGCACGCGCCCTGGACAACCGCTGGCTGACACAGGACGCTTTGCAAAGCCATGGACTGGCCAAATGCCAAGCCATGCTACCATCCCATAAGGATTCGGTGTTAGGACGCCAATATCCCGAAGTCAGCCAGGGCACGCAGGAGTCCGAACGGCCAGCCATAGATAGGAATAGTCTGTCAGATCTAGAAAGAATTAAAATTAATACTTCTTTGAATATATCGCTACTCTGACTCTGGTGGTGGTTCCTCTACCTCTGACGGTGTTTTGACATGATGAAACCTATCAGGCGGTGCTGGTTCGTCCTAAGTCTCAAGACAAGGTTTGTCGGCTAATCCTTAAGAAGACCAGTACAATCACCGCAAGGTAGTAATCAAGTGACTATTGACATTGGGGTGACGTGAGGCAGATGCATTGAGTTTCCGCTACTAAGTAATACAAAGCAAAAATGAATGTAGTATTGATGGCGTTCTACGCTCTTCAATGTTGACTTGCTGCACTTGCTACCCCTATACGCTCGACGAAGTGAAGTCTTCCAGAGACTCCAACTTAACTGCCATTGTTCCACTTGACGCACTTGATGCGGCGGCTGTCACCATCCCGCTGGTCCAAGTTCACGCACGGGTGGCTGTTGTCATTGGCCCAGTTTCCCAACAGATCGCCCGCACATGAACCGCCATCGCCAGTCTTGTCGCTGTAGTAGAACCAGGGCCCTGACGCAAAGTAGACGGAGTGGCTGCTGTCATCCATCGTGACATCGACGTTGTAGTTGCTCTCGTGCTCGTAGGAGGCTGTTCCTTGAGCACTGGTGCGGAGAAGAAAGGCGCAAGTCAGCAGGCGATCCGCTTTGTGATCAATTTGAAGTCATAGGAGACAATAGAGAAAAGATGGAAAGATATGTTAACGCTGGGGGAGGAGGACTTACCAGTTGTCACTAGAGAACTCGTTGGCCTTGCGGTTGGCACGAGGAGTGATCGCCGAGGCGGAAGCTCCCATAGCAGCGCCGAGGGCGAGCATAGCGTTGAGAATGAAGCTGGTATGCATGTTGATGACTGGGTAAACAATCTTCAAGGCTGAAAGATAGAGCTGAGATGATATTGATGATTTAAAATTTTGTTTTTGTTTTCCAGAAACAAGTGTGTCTTGAGTTGCTGTGAATGATGTTGAGGATAATGCTGGATAAGAGAGAGAGTGTGTTCTTCGACTTGAGGCACGTATATATATTCTTCGAATGAGCACCATACGAGCAGGGAAACTTAACTTCTGAGGCAGGACCGAGCATCGTGACAGTCCGAGCTGAGGAGGAGACTATGCGAGATATGGCTCTGAAGAAGATGGGCCCGCGGCACTCACCTCAGCTGAGAAGCTACCTGCGCATTAGATCGTGAGTGGCAGTGAACAACAAGAAAAATCACAATAATAGTAGATAGGAATAATGGTAGACTGCGACCGTACGCTGCTGAAGTCATTAGGCCTATACGCACGTCCAAAAATGAAACAACTGTTAGCTATAATATCGATACGTTACACAAACTCATCCAAAATAACTCCTCAGCTGTATACTTAAGGACAAGCAGTATAATCTGACTCAGTCCTTGGCATCAACCAATGGACACAACACGAGCCTTGTGATGACGGCAAGGTTCAGTGTGACATCAAATAGAACGAAACGCGAAGGATGGCCAGCACTAAGCTTATGTGTCTGAAGGGCGACTTGGCAACGTTAGGTCGCCATTTAATTATTGTTGTCGATGCTATTGGTTGGCGACTCTTAATCCGCATGAATTGGCAAGGTACATACATGTACATCCCTTTGTTTTTTTCTACGCCTGTCCTCGTCCGTCGGATATTCGAACGTGGTGTATGGTTCGTGAGAAACGATATGGACTCAAGTCCGAAGAGCAGGTTGTAATCATGGCTTTGGGATGACATTATCTGCCAAATGAGCCCTCCCACTCATACATCTTCTATTACTGTTAGCGGTTCTAGTCTACTTAGGGCCTCCGCAGATAAAATTAACGCAAAGTGGTTGCCTACTCCCACTTTTGAAAAAAGTCCTGCTCACGTTTCCTTTCCTCGCCAAGGCGGAGAGGAACACCTACTGCTGCTAATTGCTGAGCCATCTAGAAACGTTACCTGTTGGCAAAACAAAAAATAGATAAGCACTGAGATTAAAGTAAGTTTAGGGACGGCTTCTTCCCGACTCCGTCACAAAGGGGTTCCCTCCAGCAGCTTGACACAAAAGAAACGGCATCGCAATAGCGACTCCTTTTCCCGCCTATGAAGCATCTCATGAGGTGCGTTAGCAGCTCACGCCCCTTAGTTGCTTGTCTGTTGTTTTATCTGCCGGGCCTGTCTCTTTTTGAGGATGACTTGGCTGCGTTGATTTGCCGCCGATACCATTCTAGTTGAACTTGAAACACAACAATATATCCATCTTGCCGACTTGAACTATTATACTACCGGAAAAAAGAGAATCAATCTGATTATGTGGGTATCTCTAATGCTAGCTACTAAACTCCAGCACTCCAGCACTCCCTTTTCTTTGCAAACGTCAGAATAACCACGGCGAATCAAGACCGGGTTGCGCCGCCTCTCAGCCCTGACCCTAAATGCGCAAGCTCAGTTGTCAAAGCACTCAATACCAGACACCGTCATGCCAGTATATTGGGCCACGTCCTGTATGATACTGTCCATCGGGATGACATAGCTGATATCCCGATGCGGTAGGACTGCATCGTTGGTGCCGCCCCAGAAGATGCCTAGGATACTTGCAGATGATGAAGATCGGGTTTGGTGTTGCTGGGCCAGGGGGACGGTGAACACAACGGACCCGCTGTCCCCCTTGCGCGAAAAGTGGTTTTCCTCGTCGATGCCCAAGACACAGAGGTCTTGGCACAGAGTTGCTGTGCCCTCCTCGCCTGGAGTTTCCCAGTGGTATGAGAAGACATGGTTCAGGAAGCCCGCTGTGCATCCTGTCGCCTTGCCATACTTGAAGACATACAGGACACTGGGCTCCTTGTTGCCCACTCTCTCTCTGCGGCGCTTCTCTTGCGCCTCCTGTATAGCATCCTCCTTTTCAGACCTGCTGTTGCGGAGAAACGTTTGGATATGATCAGCACCAAAAGCAGAAGCAACATACTCAAGAACCTGCGCTTTGGTAACGTATGTCTCCAGCTTGACGAAGGCCGGCAACACGGTTTCGAGCCTCCCCGTTATCTCCCCGCTATGGCCGGTCACGAGGCACCCGGCGTCACCGAGATAGTTCAAATGCTTCGAGCGCAAGTCCCCAACATAGACATAGTTGTTCATGGGAGAGGCATTGATGTTAGATCCTTGCTCGGAGTCTTGGAGGCTGATGAGAGCCCAGTCCCGACGTGCCTTGTCTGATACGCCGAGGGGCGGTGATGCGATGACAGAGCCGATGATGGGCGGAGCTGCGCAGACAGTTTCGCAGTACGAGATATATTCCTCCAGGTGCTTGATCTTGAGAACTTCATGCTGGAGCTGTCCATAGTGGGGGTGCTTCCACGGCTCGTCCGAGGGCATTCCGAGCTGCAGCGCCTTCTGGTCTCGTTGGCACACCTTTAGATCCTCATGGGCGCCTTGGATCAGGTCGCGAAGAGCGGTCGAAGCCGGCTGAACAACTTGGACAGGGCCAGGGAAGGTATTGCTTGTAGGGTTGAGGCGCTTGATAGGAGTTGTGAACTCGTCGGAGCATAGTACATGCCGATTGGTCAGAAGGACCTTGACTGGTCTGGCCAGAGCCTCATCAGGCCCAGCTGTATTAACATCGCGCGACTGAAGACATAGATACAGACCCGAAGTGCCTGTAGAGTTGGGATTCTGAACTGTTGTAATTGCCTGGCCAAGCCGCGAAGTAAACGGCATGATGTATCGAGAAGGAAGAGTCTCCCATGGTGGAAGAGAAGAACGAGCAGAGTCTGGAGTACCTGCACAATCGGGAGTCGCTAAACGGAAAGATAAAAAAATCATATTAGCCTTTCTATACAAGCGAAACGATGTGTACATGGGAGGATAAGGGCATGGAATCGGTAGGAGGACAAGATACAACATACCTTGGGCAGCTAGCTCTACCGGCGCAGAGAGGTCGGCGTCGCGTGCAGCTGGCCCGGTCATGGGCTGCAGATTAGACTCGACAACAAGACAGTGGGGGACATCTGTGTCGAGTCCGAACCTAAGGCCTAAGAGACGGCGGCATTCGTGTGCTAGACGCATCCCCTGATCCCAATCCACGCTGTTGGGCCGTACACGGATGACGAGGCGCACAGGCAGGCGCTCCTGTTCGCCATCGGGAATCGTCGCATCGCCAAGCCGCACCAGGTCGAAGCCGACGCGCTGGTCGGGGAGGGGACAGATGCGCTCCACGGTGGCGGCGATGGAACGAACTAGTGAAGAGGGGCTGCCACTCCGGTCCCCGTTCCAGAGGGCGATGATGGGATGGGAGGCGCCCACCGGGGCGACAGTCTGACCAATGAGGAAAGTCATGTGGCTTGGGGGGCGCCAGCCCGATGGGTCGTCCAGGAACGCAGGATCGGTGATGCCACGGAGCTTTCCATACGGTAGGCCGACCATGAAGAGCTGGAGGGCGAGGTCAGGCGGACAAGGAGGAGGCTGGAAGCCATGATCAGGGGTGGGTGATGCCATTGATGTGGTACACAAAGAGTTGTGAGGTGAGACTGAGAAGGTGATTGGTGGGTTGGGTTTGCAGGGGCAAGGACAATTGTCCAAGTCCAAGCAAGAGCTCCAACAAGGAGAGCTATAAATAGTAATAGCCATTGATACAAGCTCTCTGTCTAGGCTTGATGGAGTATGGCGCATGTGTCACGTGTCTGTCACGTGTTTGGCACCTGTCTATGAAGGCAGAGATTATATACTTATTCCCATTTCCTATCTACTGATAAAATTCTAATCTTGCGATAAACGTTGCAATCGCTCGTGATAAAGGCACGTAGCAGAAAATGTGAAAGTGATAAGGTGACCTGTGCAGGCTACCACGTGACGGCTTCACCTGGCAAGTGAAGTGTTTTGTGTGCGAGGGCCAGTGGCTCACTGGCCCAGGGCCGTGCATGGGCCCTGCCAGCCAGCCAACAGCCAGGCCTGTTGATAGCCTCAGATAGTTCGGCCTCGTGGCTTTTCTCTTTTCTTCTCTCTTCTTCAGCGCACTGCAATACGAGCTTTTTGCCCCCGCATATTTTGTGGCTCGTGCTCTGCTGGAAGGCGAACACACTTTTCGTTGCCAGAGATTCAAGATGTACCAGTGGGTCCAATGCTCCATACTATTCATACTACACGTTTGGGAGAACGAAAATAACCTGGAGACCATAATAATCACTGCGGTTTCGTATTGAAATTAATGACACCCTAGATGAGTACTTATACGTAGGTCAGTGTGTTTTATTCTCCCTTGATGGCTTCTTGACCAGTGTGTCCCTACGGTGATCCTTTAGAAACCCGTTAATTATTCCGTCTGCGCTCCCCAGGTCGCACATTCAAGAACATTATATGCAGCATGAAGAGCCACGCGCAGATGATCAACAGCATTTATTCCTCGGAAAGTCACGGGAGCCATTTGTACTAAAGTCCAATTGACGAATCGTGGGCTAACTGAGACTAAGAACTGCTTCATCCATATATTGCTTCATCCATGCATGTTGTAACAAGTATTTACTTCCCAGTCCTGGCTGCTCAGCCTGCGCAAATTCGCTGGGCCTACTTCACGGTCTGTTGTACAAATCACTTCTTACAACTCAATGGGATTACTTCATCGTTCTTGTACAAGCCGAGTTACACTTCAACTTTATTTTTCAGTCATTGCAATTTCTCACATACGTACAGTATATAGAGGTACATCATACCATTTTCGTAACAAGTGGCAGACACTCATCCCTTATCCATGACCCTGGCCTATATCATGTACTCTTGCTCAGTTCAGCCACGTATTATAGCCTTCACGACTTGACTGAATAAATATGGCTAGGGATGTGAACAACTAGCAGCAAGATGCTGCGATAGTAATTAGTGTCTTATTACCTGTCAAGGCGCAACTGCAGTTTTGGAAGCCTTTTTCCCACAATTTATCTGAAGTGCGATATTGATCTCAAGAGTCTTGTGTAGTAGAGGTTTTAGCTGAACTTGACTTGAGCATAAGAAGAATAGAATGCGATCATGAAACCTATCTTTACTTAGAATACTTACATGAAAGCGGAGGTGCTCAGGATTTGGCTCGATGTTGCTGGCGCGAACACGTTTCCGGATTGCCTCATTTTCCTTACCAAAAGGAATTGATCCATTTGATAATGATCAGTACCAATAGGCAAGGAAAAAATGGAACTAAGTAGCTTCTATCAGTATATTAATTGTAAACAAGAGAAGTGCAGGGAGATGAGAGCTGCACGGCGTGGACCATTCATTGCGGGAACCATGGTCAAGTTGATCAAGCTTTGAAATGTAAACCAAGATTAGCAGAGGTTACCTCAAAACGCAAACTTTCAAAAAACAATCTCGAGGTTCTATATGAGCTGAGGGTTGAAGATTGTCATTGTAAAAGGTCTCGCCACCTCAAATCAGCAGATCTGCAAGCAGCTGGTCATCCTAAGCCTCTTCTTGGCCCACTTCATGTGAGAGTAGCCAATTTCAAGGATGAGAAGGGCCCCGTTTTGACCCCCCGCTGCTGACACTGCAATATTTCGTAGCCTTTTCGCCACATATTGCGTTGGCTCTGAGTAGGAAAACCTCAAAACCTCATAGACGAAAGATGGCAGCCAGCTTGGAGCAACCTCGACAAATGCAACATTGGCCTGCGTTAATAGAAAGGCGGTCCGCTTGATGTCAGCCGTACCATGCTCCTCTACTAGAGTAATTCGACGGCTGGTGTCGGGGTGGCTGGTAGTATTTGGCAACTAGACCAACAACGGCATCTTCAAAGAATTTGCGAAGGCTACGCATCGTCTGGTAGTGCATCTTGCTTTCTCCTGAGCATATGGAGCTGTATAATAGATAAACCTTCAGAGAAGGAAAGCAGGTCGTCAATGCCAGAACACGCATGATCAGCTGTACGGTACCGGCAACCTCACTGTCGCCTTCACGTGTATGCTGACCACTTGCATCGATGCTATCCCCGTCCCCAGTTTGCCGTCTCAGCATTATGATGGATAGGATGCTGCACCCCGCCGGCACTTTGGCCTTCAAACCAAAGCTGATGAGACGCATCAGCCATATTGTCAGCATCAGGGCTGACAAGATCCTGCTTTGGCCTCGATTAGTAGCATCTGCCTTTCTCACAGCAACGAGAATATTGTGGCTGATCCTCCTCTCTTGCCCAAGAATCCACGGTCAGGTCCTATATTTCCAGGCGGTGAACCAGGGCCGGGCAGACAAACGACAATATTGTGTCTTTTTCTTCTTGTTTTATTTCTTTCATTCATCATCATTATCTTCTTCTCCTCCTCCCCCCCCCCCTCTTTTTTTGTTTTTCTTTTGTTTTTGGTTTCTGGCCACGCTACAATCCATGCGTATTTATGCATGGTTCGCCACCAAGGTGACAAGAGAAAATTGTTCCCGGCAAAAAAAAATTCAGTTTTCCAGAAACGTTGCATCATTTTGGCTCAGACAAAATAGAAGAAAATAAAAGGAAGGGAGAAGAAGAAGAAAGAACAAACAGTGTAACAGGACAGGTCGGTTCACACACACAATACAGCGATTACCACTATACAGACAGCGGCAGCAGTCCCCCGCACCAGTGCGGTCATAGCTATGGCGATCGCAACGGCACCGCAACCTCATCCGGCATGTTGGCCCGGCTGGTAAGCCGGGTTTCCTCAACGACGGGGATCCGCCTCCCTAGGAGTCGATGATAAGAATGGTGTCGTCTGGATGACACGAACCATTTCAAAGGTGGATGGAGGTTGGAAGAGTGATAGGGAAAAAGTGGTCTCGTCAAAACCTGTCCGTGCCATTTGTATGTATATCGCACCATCAGAGCAACAGAATAAACTTTGGGACATTCAGGGGACCCGTCGTCTGCTTGTCTCCACCTCTGGACGGTGGACCGTAGCGGGAACGAGCGAGTTTCCCCCAAGATTATTAGCAACGTTACCTTGGCTGCATGATTGCATCGCAGTGCGGAGTCTCCTGGCCAGGATCATGATGCCCTCAGTCTGCACAGTGACGCCTATCACGTCCAGAGTGTCATTCGGAAGTCAACATGTAATTACTACGTCGATGTCGGTCCGGATAAATTGCAGCCCTACCCCCTCCTTGTCCTACTCCTTGCCACTATGGCAGCATCAACTCTTGTTGCAGACGACCTCGCATCGCATGGCCAGGCGGTATTGTCGTGGTTGTCAGACAAGACGGGACACACGATGAAGTTCCTCCTCGACTTCAAGACAGCCCTTGTTGGGCTGTCGGCAACTTGTAAGTGACTGACTCACTAATTACTTTGTTCCCTAGAGAACATCATGGCTGACTATTCTTCCTTGTACTGTAGCTCTGGTTGCCGGTGACTTCCTTGTCGGCATACCAACCCTGCCTTTCGACGTGTCTAATGGTTCTTTTGCCCTGTCGAGCATCGAGACCATCGTGGTCGATTCCCAGTATGCCTCCGCTGTGGACAACTCTATGGACACGCTGATTCCGCCCACGCTGTTCGAATTTGCGACCACATTCGTCGAGGATCTGAGCAGCATCTTCAACATCAGCGCCACCGTCACCAATGGGACAAGCAGCAGCACGGCTGCTGGGAGTGTTTTCCTGACCGTTGGCGACCCCAGCAGGTATCTCAACGCATCAGGCGATCCGTCGTCAGAGGGCTATACCCTTACCGTGACCCCAACCCAGATCACCATCACAGGGGCAAGCCCCCTTGGCGCGTGGTGGGGGACGAGGAGCGTCCTGCAGCAGGCCACCCTGAACGATGGCACGGTCCCCTCTGGCACAGGAGACGACGTGCCCGGCTGGGCCACCCGAGGGATGATGCTTGACGCGGGGCGGCACTTTTACCCCAAGGAGTTCATGCAGGAAATGTGCGCGTACATGTCCTTCTTCAAACAAAACACCTTCCACCTACACCTCAGCGATAACCTGTACAACAATGTCGACATATACTCGGCCGAGCGCTCACTTAGTCTCTATGCGCGCTTTCGGCTGTGGTCGGACGCCGAGGCCCTGACTGGTCTCAACAAATACAAGAACGAGTCGTACACTCGCGAGGATTTTGATGAGATCCAGTCGTCCTGCGCTGCTCGTGGCGTGACGGTGATCCCGGAGATCGAGGCGCCAGGCCACGCGCTGGTGGTTGTGCAGTGGAAGCCGGAGCTGGGCTACTCGAGCGACCTGAGCCTGCTGAATATCAGCCATCCCGAGACAATCCCCACGATGGAGACTATCTGGGGCGAGTTCCTCCCTTGGTTCCACACCAAGGTCGTCTCCATCGGGGCAGACGAGTACACGGGACCCTCGACGGATTATGTTACCTTTGTCAACGCCATGGCGAGTTATATCGGTACCACAGCAGGCAAGGCGATTCGGATCTGGGGCACATTCCCTCCCATCTACAACGGCACGTACGAGAATGTCTACCAGAACGTCTCGGTGCAGCACTGGGAATACTTTGAGGACAACCCTTACTACGACTACATCCTGAACAATTATTCCGTTGTCAACTCCAACGATGATTTTTATGTCGTCAACAAGTGGGCGCCTCCTGGAGGCTACCTGAACCATATCAATCTGACCAAGACGTTTGACGGCACGCCGCCGGATGCCTCGTATTGGCGGCCCTATGTCTTTGACCAGAGCAACGCCACTGACAACCCGCCTGCATCCAGCCCTTACGTGCTGGGCTCCATTGTGCCCCTCTGGAACGATTATGGTTCCAATGCCTCCGTGTACTCTGAGGCCTATTACGCCTGGAGGCCTGGTATTCCTGCGCTGGCAGACAAGCAGTGGGGAGGAAACTTGTCGACGCCCAATTTTGACGCCATCTTCGAGACCTTGCATGCTGTCGTGCCAGGACAGAACCTTGACCGTGTCATTCCCTCCGTGTCAGATGTCGTCTTTAATTACACCTTGTCGAGCAACGGCACCCTCAAGGACATTTCTCCAAACAGTTTCACCGTCGAGACGGACTGCACCGTAAACACAGGAGAAGACGTGCTCGAACTGACCCCATCCTGCTCCATTGTGACGCCTCACTCGTCCAAGGGCCGTAATTACACCCTCACCCTTGCAGGGCTGACAGTCACCAACCTCACTGCCCCAACAAATGCAACCCTCCTCACAGGCGGCGACTCAACCCTCATGCTCACCCCTAATATCACTTTCTTTGCAGGCGGGAACTACTTCCGCCTCAACTCGACGGTGCCGCTGGGCGCGGCTGTTGACCTGGCTATCATCGCTCGTGGGAACAGGACGTTTGCTTCTGTCAGCGAGGGGGGCGTGCTCCTGGTAGACCAGGCCGAGTTCCTGGCGGAGATGGGAATCAATGGGGAGTATTTTCACTGGGCCGAGATAGCGTTTGAGGCGCCTCTGACGACGGTAGGAGGTGCTGGGAGTGGTTGGACAGGGAGTCTGAAGGGGTTCAGCCTGACTTCTGTGGCCTGATTGTGGTAGCGAATGATGACGACGGCGGCAATGATGATGTTTGGTTGTTTGTATGAAGATGTATATAAATATACATAAATATATCGCTCTGTTGCTGAAATATCCCCTTTGATTCTTCATTTTGTTTCTTCTGAGTCCCCTCTCACTCCAGTGTGTATGTCGTCCCACAAAAAGATGGCACAACCACACCCGGCATCGCCTGTTCACACATAGATTTGAACTTCCAACCCGTGCAGTGCCCTGGCATCAACACCTTGGGCTGCAGCGCCTTCAGGTCATCCAGCGACGAGGCTAGCTTCTCTGGCTGGTTGTCCGCCAGGTGAAACCCGCCCACCACCGCGTGAAGGGGGTTTCCTCCTCCTTCTTTCTTTCCTCCGTCCAGCTCGAGAGCGTGCCTGCAGACGTTGATGATACCTGCATGACTGCAACCCGTGAACACGACAAGCCCTTTCCCCTTGAGACGACACATGATAAATCGCTCATCGGCGATCGCCTCGTCTGGGACCCAGGTGCCGTCACTACTAACGGTTGTTGGCGACGACGACAAGGGTATGAAGCGCAGCCCACCGCGAATGCCCTTCTCGTAGGCAGAGCGTCGCGGAATAGTGCCCGACGACAAGAAAAACCCATCTAACACGCTGTGCAGCCAAGCTTGCTGCTTGATGACGACAGAAAATCCTTTCAACCCCGCCTTCTGCATTTCCAGGATGGTCGGATCCGCCTCCAGGCTGACCACGGCGCCAGATGGCGTCAGCATGCCTCTGTACGCCGGCCTGTCTGGGTGTATATTGACAGTAAGGACATTATTATCGTCACTGGCTGCGCTGATGGCGCTGATGGCCTCGAGCATGCCACCCGAGTGGTCGCGGTGCCAGTGCGAGAGGTAGATGTGCTCGATGGCGGCGAGGTCGGCGCGGAGGCGGGAGGCGTTGTGGGTCCAGGCGGACCCCTCTGGTCCCGTGTCAAAGAGGAGAGTGTGTTTCTGGTCTCCTCTTTTGGCTGTCTGTGAACATCATAAAATACACAGTTCGTCAGTGGTCTAGCAGTTGTTGAAGTAGGGGTCAACAGGTAGAGGGGGGAGAAGGAAGAAGAGAATAAGAGACAGAGAGAAAGAGTGTTGGAGCGCACGATCATGAGCGACAGCCCGTGGGCGCCGCAACAGATATTTCCCATCTTGGTGACCCCCTTGGCACCGCCTCTGCTGTCGCCAGCAGGTAGAGGGTCCAGAGGCAGACCCTGCATCAGGCCTGCGTACTGCACGGCGGGGTTGTTGCTGGGCGAGATGGGATCGACCTCATTGTCAACGATGACCTTGATCTCGATGCTGTCGACCTCTACCAGGCCGTGAGATGATGCCATTCTTTTGGTTGGGACTTGATTCTTTGTATTGAGTGTGAGGGAGTATGTTTGTGTACTGTACTCAGTTGTACAGTTTTCAAGGTGGAGGATATAAGACAATGCCCGTCAGCAGGGAGCTTCGGAATAATTCACTGTTGTTGGCTCATCATAGTTGAAAAGATGCGACACGGCTCAAGCTCTGGCGTCCAAACGAGTCGTCGGAGATTCCGCAAACAACTCAGGCGTCAGATCCTCATCTCTTCTTTATTATTCCCTTTAGCAAGCAAACAGGTAATGTACCGTAATAAGCCATGCTCGACCGTGGCACGGTGGCTCTTCAATGCCAACAAACAACGCTGAACATCCGCTGAAGCGTTGGCATCGGGCCGGCGAGATTTAGGGGCCGATGCCGAATTGTTGCAGTATTAAATTCAATTAGTTTGCTGTTTTCGCCGGGGGGGCCGGGGTCCTGGATCGCTGTAAAAACTCCCGTATTCCGCTCAGCTTTTCTTCCTGAACCATTCCTCTCACCGATACCGTAGATATACAGTAACATTTATCATATGTAGGCCAAATGCTGTGCAGAAGAGCAGAAGAGAGACAACAGATGCTGATCTGGATGCGACGGATAGTCGTCATTGGATATTATTCTTATTTTATTTTTATTTCTTTCTTTCCTACCTTATCCATGGCGTATGTCATGTGAGCATGGTTATGTTGCGACGTATGAGTCGAGTGGCTTGGACAAGATTAGTATAGACCCCTTGGACCCTCTTCTGCGCCACCTTTTTCTTCTATTTCCCCCCCTCAGCCTCTTTTAAGGCCGTGAGGCTGGATGCGTCACGTCCATATGCGTGCGTATCTCATCAAGTCAACTGCTCAGGGGGGATGATCAAACTTCTCCTTGACTCGGGGCCCTTTGGCGATGGGCCTACGACGCCACTGAGGATCCCTTCAGCCCATCCGTCGTTCTTGGCAAAGAGTATCCTCTTTTGGGCATTCTTCTATGGGCGATAACGAAGGTGTAAATGGTCAAGATCCTTTTATCTTCTCCTATGATCAAACGTCAAGGAATCAAAGACGAGATTAGGCGACAGACAGGAAAAATACCATTCAACATATATAGTACATAAAATACAATTCCTTACAGACCCCCCCCCTCCTTTTCTTCAACACTTTCTTCAACCGATACTCTCGGTTGTCGGTGTGGCATCTCATCGAGGCAATCTCTGTCAACGTGAGGACCGACGTCCGAGATCTTCTGCCGGGTCTCCCTTTGCAGACATTTTCTTCCCTGCGCTGCCATCCCTGAGAGGGGTCTCAAGAATAGTTGACGGGTGACGGGTGGACCCAACACGTAATCCTCTGCACGCGTTGGGTTATTCCTCGACGGGATAGCGGTACAAAGAGGTAAACAGGGGGGGTGCCCTGACAGCCTCCACCATCTGACATTGCTCTTGTGGCTATCTGCGTGCGAAACTCCTTCTCAAAATCAGTCAATTTTTATTCCCCATCCCATCGTAGTTTTTTTGACCCCAGATCGTGTGAGCATGACCCAGATATAGAGGCCAGCCCTTGCATCTCTTCTCCTCAAGCACCACTTTTTGTGGATCATTCCTGGGGCTTACGCACTTCGCAAGCACGCATACGCCTCTCGACGCCTCGACGCCCCTACACATCCACGCCTCCCCACTTCTCTTTCCTGCCCCCTCCCCTGTCTTCCCTACCCTTTGATTTTAAAGAAGGGTAAAAGGGAACAATGAGTCGTGAATGATATATCTACCCATGAAGAGCATGGGAGGCTGAGGGAAAGAAAAAAAAAGGATCTATCCTTCCCGGGGCTGTAGGAGGCATGGAGGGACATTCGGCGACGAGCCGGTCACAGACATCAAGAGGTCCACATGGTGGGAAAGTCGTGGTTGTTGGTCCCGATTTTCTATTACATAGTATGTCTATAACCTAGGCTGCTGTTTTATTGCCGTAGCCACTCCGTTATTATTATTATCGTCGTCGTTCTCTCTTGCCTAGGTTCTGTTTCTGGTTTCTCGTTTCTCGCCGATGATGCTTTCTTGGAGGAGTACCACTTCCTGAACCGAGAGCCTGATCTGTCAACCTGAGCCACCCTCCCCGTCCTTTCTTTCTCCTTTCCCTTCCTTTTTTCTTCTTTTTCCCCTTTGGCTGGTGACAGGCGTGCCTCGTCAGAAAAGGAAAAAAAAAAAAGTGAAGAAAAGATGTTCTCCCGTCTCAATATGCCATTATGGTCCTGCCTGCCGGCTGCCTTCCTCCTCCTCAGCAGCCTCGTCTGCGCCGACGAGTTCTCCCACGACTACGAGGCATACAACAATGCAGAGTACGGCAAGCGTCCCACCCAGACCTTCGTCTCGAACCCCGATATTGTGGCGCCTCTCATCCAGGTCAACATCTGGGAAGAGGAGAAGATCTCCCCCACGGGCGGCTCGCACATCTTCATCCGCCACGACTTTGAGCAGTCCAGCCCCTTAATCCTCGACGCCAGCGACCTGAGCCTGGTGTATATGGACCGTGAGTACGACCGCACCAGCGACGTCCGCGTTCAGAGGAACGGCAACGAGTCCTACCTTACTTTCTATGCCGGCCCCATCGTGGACGGGCACGGCTCGGGCGACGGGCTGGTCCTCGATAAACACTACAACGAGGTGTATAAGGTCAACGTGCAGAATCTGTCCGTCAAGAATGACCTGCACGAGTTCCAGTTTACAGACCAGGGAACGGTGCTGGTCACGGCCTATGACCTGGTTAGGATGGACCTGCGCAAGTATCGGGGCTCACGAAGGGGAGGAATCTTTGACGGTGTCTTTCAGGAGATTGATCTCGCTACCAACGAGGTCATTTTTCAGTGGAGGGCCTCTGATCATGTCGACCTGGCCGACTCGTTCTATAAGATGGAGTTGAAATGGGACTTTTTCCACATCAACAGCGTACAAAAGGTAAGTTGGGAGGAAGATGAAGAAACAATGAAGAGGTGGCTAGCTGGACTTGTGTATGAAAAGAAACTCAGGCTGACGATAAACACACAATTCCTATATAGTCGCGCAATGGGAATTATCTCGTCTCCGCCCGCCACATGCACTCTATCTACATGATCAACGGGCAGACAGGCGAGATCATGTGGACGCTCGGCGGAAAAAAGAACCAGTTCAGAGAGTTGAACGCAGACGAGGGCGCCAACCCATCAGGAGACGACCTGCTCTCCTTTGCCTGGCAGCACCACGCCCGCTTCTTTCACGACGACGAGAACGAGATCACCTTCTTCGACAACCATGCCCTAACCACCAAACAGCAATGCACCAAGGACTGCAGCCGCGGCCTGCACATCCGTATCGATCTCGACTCGAACCCGGAGGATCCTACCGTGCGCATCCTGCACGAGTACCGCCACCCACAGTCCCTCCAGGCCCAGAGCCAGGGCAGCGTGCAGCCTCTCGAGGATGGCAGCGGTAATGTCTTTGTGGGCTGGGGCCGGTGCCCTTCGTTCACGGAGCATACTGCCGACGGCGAGGCAATTATGGATGTTCAGTTTTCTCCCTGGCACACCAAGAAAAACACGATCGCCCTCGATAATTATCGCGCGTACCGTATGGACTGGACAGCCCAGCCTGAGACGGACCCCGATGTCATGACCCAGGAGAAGGACGGCGTGACGAGCGTGTATGCCAGCTGGAACGGCGCCACCGAGGTGAAGGCTTGGGCTTTTGTAAGCAGCATCCTTTTTCTGACTTGCTTACAACATCGTGCATCGTATCCAAACCAAAAGGAAGATCAAAACAGCTGACAAACGACCTCTACACACGGAAAACAGCTCGCCAGCAACGAGAGCAGCGAGCTCTACGGCCCAGGCCAGGTCCTCGCCATAGTCCCCCGTGACGGCTTCGAGACCTCCTTCGCCCTCGAGTACCCAGCCCGCTTCGCCCGGGTCGCCGCCCTCGACGCCGAGTGGGACATCCTAGGGTCTTCTGGTATCGTCGACATCCGCAACGAGCGCGTGTTTGGCGACATGCGGCCTATCACTGCTGTCAAGCAGATCGGAGACATTATGATCTCTGATAATGGGTATTCGGTTAGTCTTACGGACCATACTGAGTTTCCGGGCCAGGGGGGTAGTTTCTTGGGAATCCCTGTTGGGTGGCATAGCCTGCTTGGTCTGGCTATGCTTCTGGGCCTGTGGCTTGCTGCGCGCATCTTTTGATGACGCAACAGGGTTAAGAGATGAGCTGTGCCGATTGGATCGGATTCACCTTTTATACGAGAGGACGACCACGCTTTTGAAGATGGCATCGTCTCGGGTCTTCCCACCACTATCAGATCAACTCCGCCGAGCCAAGTCTGAACGAAGAGCGATAGCCATGGTCTTCAAGAGGGTGATGTTCCAATACACACAGCACCAGGCTGGTTGTCTGGAAGCCATCTTCTCTGTCAACCAGTTCTTGCCTCGGGTCGAAATATCAACAGAGGTCATATCTAGCAGATGTACAGGAGGTAGGCCGGCGTTGAGGCTCCCATATACCAGTTTTGCAGGGCTCGAAGAGGGGTCGTCCTTGAGAAAGTACACAGGCGCCATCTAAAGTCACTACCTTTTGGTGTAAAGACTAGCGTGCGCCATGTTGTACGCGAGGGTGACAAGTGATGTCACAGAATATCGTGGGACGCATTATAGAGCGTTGGCGTTGTTGAATTCTACTTTTTCACGGGTTTTTGCATATAGCATTTCAAGATACCCTCTTGTTTTTACGATCACGATCAATTGAAAAATTCAAATTTAACCGCCAAACACATTTGTGAACTCTTCCGTAATTCTCATCGTCACTTTTCCGACACGTCTTCAAGGACATGTTCGTCTATGCATCCATACTTTCGCACCAATGGTCAATACATCTCACCAAAGAATGTAACATCGATTTGCCGTTTTTGTCAAGACTACATATTCGTAAGGAAGGTCGCTCGTTATCTCATCAGCAGGTGAAGCACCAGCTCCACGTTGTGTTTAGCCACAGACTGGCAATAGGAATTGCGACACCAAGATTTGAGGCCCAAGAGTGAAGCACACAAACACACCTCCACCCCCCACCCCTCCCAAACAGAAAAATACCAAAGAAGCCAATCAGACCAGGTCAATATATATGAGATCCTCTAGAGAGCACCCAGGAGCGCGCTGAGTCCGCCGGCACCGCCCGCTCCACCGGCTCCACCAGCTCCTCCTGTCAACGCTCCGAGGAGCGCCCCGAGACCGCCAGCAGCACCAGCACCACCAGCAGCATCAGCAGTGCCTGCATCAGCCGAATCAGTAGACGTCGAAGCTGAGGTGGTCGACCCTCCAGTAGACGCTCCAGCAGCACTCGCTCCGCCCGACGCCGCGGGAGCAGAGCTCGCCGCAGTCCCAGTGCCGCCTCCCGCCGTCGTGGAACCCGTGCCAGCCGCAGCCGCCGTAGTCGAGTTCGAGGCCCCGCCGTATGCGGTGATAGCCTGGTCCAGGACGGTGCTGATCTGCCCGATGGATTTCTGCGCGATGCTCTGGCCGATGGAGGGCACCTTGGCCACGATGGCGTTGCCCAGGGTGGAGGCGCCTGTCTGTTGCGTCTGCAACTGCTGCGCGACCACGCTGGTGACGCCCAGCTGGTCGAAGACGGGCTTCTTAGCGATCAGCGCCGAGACAGTGTTATTAGCCGAGGTGGTGAGGCCTGTCGCGGACTGCTGCAGGGAGAGGGCGTCCGTCAAGGACAGCGCCGAGGTCCCCTGGATGGAAGTCGTCGCGTTTGAGATGGAGTTCTGCGCCGCCGTGCTGGCGCTGAGGACATTGTTGAGGGAATTGGGATCCGTGGCACTGACAGCCTGTTGATGGTTTGAACATTAGCCTGAAGTTATCAAAGAGGTATTTTCGGGTATTGTTAAGTTATTTGTCACTGAAGTGGATGGTGAACTTACATTGACAGCAGTCCCAAGCTGCTCCAGGGAGTTCTGGACAGAAGTGATGCCAGACTGGATTGTCTGCAGGTCTCGCTTCAGGAGAGATGGCGCTGCAAGCACCGTCACCGCCAGGAGTGGTTGAGCAAGGAGGTTGAACTTCATCTTGTTAAATATATGATATTAAAATAAATCAAATTGAAACGGCAGCCAGTGCCTGAACAGAAGATTGATTAGAAGTGAACTAAGTTGAGAGGTGTGAAGTTAGATCTGTTGTGTCTGTGAGGAAGAAAGAGGTGGCAGGTTTGGTTATTTATTTATTTTAGTACATGGCCTCTTTCGCCTCCTCACGTTTTCTCTACCACTTATCTCAGCTCTCATCCGTTTCCTTGTTGGGCATTGATACAACAGGAACCGATGCGACAACTTTGCAAGATTTGATACAAAACAACAGAGCGCCGAGGGGGTGTCTTCGAAGAAGACAAGGAAAAGTGGAGATGGAGCAGGCACCTTATGGCATTCTAAAATCGAGGGTTAAGGTTGTTTTGGCAGTCCATGGCGTGTGGGAAGATGGGTTGAAACAGAAATCAATCTGGCACGGGGGTCAAGGCGGTTATAATCCTGATTTCACCACAGCGAACCATGGTGCGAATCTTGGTAGAAATTCCAGACAGGCCAGCAGGAGCTGAATCGCGATTGGTCCATCTCCTTCGTCCAGTGTCTTCAGATTCATCGTTTCGCGAAACCGTATGATTTAATCATCATAGACCCCCGTCTCTTGCCTCTCAGCCCTCTTGCTGCTCGCATGGCTTGACGGATCTGTCGCGCGTTTCTTCCGCCAAGACGTGTCTTGATCACTTGTCTCGTTGTCATCCGACACCCCTCAAAGCTATACGATGAACAGAGGGGGAGGGAGGGAGTGTCATTTTCACTGTTCCCAGACGCAATAGGCAATCCATGAGATGCAATGAGCAGTGGCACACCTGGCACATTATGCTTTTTTCCCCTCCCCTTCGCAAGACTAAGGAGAGAGCCTTTACTATACCATCTGATATTCAGACTGTATTACATTGATCTTGGTCAGTTTCGAACCGTCATTCGACTGCCAAATCAGGCTGTTTCCAGAGAGTTCCGAACCGATCCTCAATCTAGCTGCTTTTGCCCACGTTGACACTTGCTTTAAGACTTACCAACTTCTACTTTTATTTCTCATCCTGCATGTGATTGATGGGGACTGCTAATTTAGGAAGGCTTTGAGACTGGGCCTCATCGGGTCTTGTTCTAGGCATCCAAAAAAAAAAAAAAAAAAAAAAAGAACGAAAAAAAAAAGAAAGAAAGAAAGAAGGAAAAAAGAAAAAAACCGAACGAAAAAAAAAGGGCGCCATTCGAACGGTTATTTCTGTATCAAAAGCTAGCGACCCGTGTGAGTTTTCCATGATCGTTCTCATCGCCGCACAGGGTTTTTTTAATGATATTTTTTTTAAAAAAAAAAAAAACTGCTTAGTAGTGATGTTCCATGCAAATGCTCACCTTGTGTATGGTAAACATACCTTCAAGCTCACTACTTGCGTTGTCATAATATGTTATAGGAGAGACGCAATACAACACATGAAGGAAAATAAACCTGTTTCACCCAAAGAATCGTCAAATACTGTTTACAAGTAGTCGACAAGTCTGCAGAATGTGTCTGAAATTTCATTTGTCTACATGCTGCTTTGCTAAAACTCAAAGCATCATCACACCGCTATGCTGGCTTCGGATGCGACCCCTGTGCTTGTCCTCCTGAAAGGTAATGAATCATCCCTCCTCGGGAGTGGCTTTCTGCACCGAGGGAAGCGCAAGCATCTTGTCGATCCACTCCTTGACGACCGGATACTTGGTCGCATCAAACCCCGGGAAAAGGCCTGACATGGGATATTTCTGCCACGGAATGAAGGCGATATCAGCGTACGAGAGCTTGTTGCCCACCAGCCAAGGCCCATCGTTCCCGCCCTTGGCCTTTTGCGCTGTAAGGTGGCCCTCCAGGACCTGGGTCACCCTGCCTATCTCATTCACGTATCGTTCCACCGCGCTGGGCAGCTTCTCAGGGTGGTACTTGCTGAACCAGACAGCCTGGCCGTAGTACGGCCCCTGCCCGGAGACCTGGAAGAACAGCCACTGCTTCGCCAGGTAGTCCTCGTTGCTGCCGCGGGGGAAGCCAAGCTTGTTCTCGGTGTCGTACCGCTCGAGGAGGTACTCGAGGATAGCTCCAGATTCCCAGAGAGTAAGACCTGAGTTAGGGTCCTCGATGGCTGGCACGCGGCCGTTGGGGTTGACCGCCAAGTACTCTGGCTTCTTGATTTCGGAGAACGGGATCTCCTTGATCTCGTAGGGGACACCAAGCTCCTCGAGAACAACTTGTTACATGAAACAATTAGAGGAAGCATTGCACACATATCAGGGACAGGGCGCGGATCCTTACTGGCGACCTTGAGGGGGTTTGGACCGAGGTGACCCCAGAGCTTGATTGGCTTCAGTTGAGACCCCATGATGATGTTTTTTTGGCGTTAGCTTAGATTGTGCGAAGTGAAACGAGTTATTATTCAGAAGACTTGGTAATTGGTGGGTTGATGATGATGTTGATGACGGACTACAATTTAGACACGAGATACGAGCGAGTTTCTGTCTACTCTTATACATGCGGCACACTTCAGTGCCTCAGTGACAACACCTCATTTCTCAGCTGCCTAAACAAAAGTCGGTGGACGGCATTGTTGGGCATGTCGGCAACTTTCAGGGTATGCCCAGGTGCTATTACAAATGGTTGACCCGGTGTATCGAGTGCTCGGCTGGATAGGCCGACTTTGATTTGTAATGATCAATTAAGCAAGACTCCCTCCCACCTTTTAGGTGCCCCCTCTTCCTGCTCCTCGCTTAATTAAATCAGCATCAGCTATCCACTAATTAGGGCAGAGCATGCTTCTTCTTGCGTATGCTCTTTAGTCTATCATTGAGATTTAATGTTTAGTGTTTATTACACGACTGCGAAACTCGTATCCTTAGCTGTTCTTCTATAACCGGATCACGTCATGCGGAGTAATCAACAGTTTAAATCCTGCCTGCGCTTCAACAGTACCAGAGGTCTACCGGATATACTAATGATGTAGAATGTCTCGTTTTTTGGCCTGCGAACTGCCGCAAATATGCACTGCAGGATTAAAGTCTACCTTAAAATAAAATAAAAAGAATAAAAGTACCTTGTGGGGTATTTCCTGGATATTGCCCCGGCAGCGGATGAATAAGAGACCCGCTCCGGAGACTATGATTATCAGGTCTCAAAAGTTTTGCCAAGCAAAGCCACACACATAGAACCAAATATTATCATTACCACTATGCATAAGTCTCCTTCAGTGATTAATCAAGATGTACATGCTGATATTCTAGGGCTGATGTGAGCTAATTGACCAATCTTGTGTGAACAGGTAATTACGTCGTTGCTATGTAATTAGGACCACCTACAGGAGAGGGAGAGGGACAAGGAATTGATCCGAAGCCAGCAACAGGAACGACAAGACACAGTCATTATTGGCGTTGGACTGATGAATAATAATTTGCAGGGCAAAATCTGCTCGTGGCCATCAGCAAGGACGTGAAATGGACGACTGCGAATATAGTGTTGATTTCTCGCGAATATTTGAAGGTTATCAACATCAAGGCGGATGAAGTCGACGTGTAATAATAAATCATGATGAGCACTGTTCGGGAAGTGTCTGCATTATATTCCTTGCAATATGCACCAATTAAACAAAACAATTCAATTGTGGGCTGAGCTGATACTGTCCAGCGTCTGTATTCACTGCAACGCCTCTCGCTCTTCACTAATCGGAAGTCCCTGATTCCAAGAGCCGGGCCCATTCACCAACTAAGTACGCGATGGCTATGTTGAACTCTGCGGCATATTTTCGCTGGCCGTGCCAATCGGCGACCAACCCTCACCCTCAGTTGACCAAACAGCGGTTCCTGTCACAATCCTGCCAGCTGTGGACGGGTCCGTGTCGCAGAGCAGCATATCGTCGTAGTTTACAAATTCAAACATCTCTGGTGGTGCCTCAACCCAAATTTCTGTAACCTGTTCGCTTTGCTCATTTGAGCTTTTGGCAGCGCCCTCCTTGTCGGACCTGTTCCGAAACGGTCAGAAATGCAAAAGAAGCCAAAGTGAGCTTATGTACTTATGGCAGTGCAACATACATTGTCTGAGGGATGTGCATCTTCTTAAGTACATGGACTTTGTACTTATCTGAGTCTGGTGAAGAAGAGGACTGCTGGTTCTCGATGACTTCGCCCCAGATTTTCACTTTTATGACAAAGAATCGGATCAGCTTTGGACTTCTTCGGCCGGCTATACGATCATGCAACCTCTCTGGGGTAGATATCCTTTTCAACTTACTGGCTCCGGACTCGCGCGTCACGTCAGCTATGACTTTGTCGCCCGGCTCGAACTTGTGTATAGCCATGGTGGATGTTGAAGTGTATCGGAATGTCCTGGATAGGAAAAGGCTCTGCTGGGCTTAATGGTGTAAGCGAAGGCCGACGGTTGGGGGCGGTTTGGGGGCTTGTTGGGAGCAAAGGCCATGCTTCTGACTAGGTAATTATAGTAAACCACTCCGGATTCGTTGTTTGACGAATGAACTATACAGGAACAAACAAAACTAGATTGCACGAGGTGACCAAGGGGGGGGGGGTACATTAGCAATCTATCACCTGCCGGACACGCGGTATCAGATACATCCAATCGACTTGTTCCACTGTGAGTTGTGCTATGCAATCACTTCCCGAAGTGAGAGTAAGTTGCATGGAGCGAGCGTACCTATTGGAGCCTCGCGTTGCAACTCGGTTGTATACAGCGGTAGCCACGGCTGTTTGCAATGTCGCACTCGGCACTTCGTTAATTACGAGGTGCTGGTGCTGTTAGCACAAACATCATCTGGGGCGCTCAGGTTGCCGGGGTTGGGAGTGAAGCGGCATTAATGACATATGGATGCCAACAGAGGAACGTGGCCTGGCCCTCAGCAGCATTAATCTGGTTATCAAATACGCTCTATTATTCTACCTCCTTCGCTCATGAGGTCCAAGAAATGCCGAAATGGCAAGTTCTTAGGCAGGGGTCCATAAAGTGCTCCGAATTTGCCCTTCATATGCAATAGCAAATGTATCAAGGATATGCGGTTGATTCATTTTCTGCTAATGCATTTACTGTCGTCGAACCATGACCACCAGCTGGATGTTGCGGGCAAAGCGTCAATTCGTTCTCGTTATAGATCTCAGATGTAATCTCGTGCTCCTCCAGTTCATTATCATTCCAGAACCCAACTACAGTTTGCCTGCCGTTTTGGGTGCTGTGCAGACAAGTTGTTACTTCCCAAATGTTCATATTGAAGAAGGCCTCGCCACCACGGGCGAGAAGACCAGAGGAGCGTGGGGGGAGGAGTCGGCTTACAGTACTGTGTATTCCATCCAGGCTTTCTCCACGACGAGGTACTTGTGCTGTTGGCCCCGCCTTCTCTCCAAATTGACACCTCTGATGCGGCCCCAAATCGCGTCTGGCGGACGGTGTCTTGTGGTCAGCAAGAAATGCGGTCTTTAGGGCTGGAACATCGCCTATATATGTCAAGGCTTGACTAAGTAAGTACTTACGCTCATCTCGGCGCTGGGCTATGACCAGATCTCCATTCTTGTAAAGCGGAGGCATCCCGAAATCTGTTGGTGCTGCACTTTTCTTTCTTCTTGTGACTTTGCTTAAGGGGGAGTATTTCTTTTCCCTTTTTAATATGTCTGCTCGCTTGATTGCCACCTTTTTGCCCTGCTGAGTGGTGTGTTGGGGTCTTTCTCAGCTTTCGATTCTCAAATCAAGGTGATATTTATGTCTTTTGGAGAGGGTTCCATGTCTCTAGAGCATCAATCAGAAACAAACATACCATCACAAACATTTGTGATTTGAAACGGAAGGATAACCATACTTGCTATCATGTCTGCTAAGGTGAGCAGTGGAAGAAAGTGTCATGTTACAAGTAGGTCATATTACTAATGATTTCACCTTGTCACATCCTACAATATGTTCTTGCAAGGACTTGCAAAGGAACTACTAACATGCGGTAGTTTAGAAGCACTCACTCTTTGCTTCCATGTCCTCCTTTGCGGACTCTCATTGTCCACACATGATGCCAAAGGCCCATTTACAAACTGTGTAGGGATGTGTGGGTCATGCATTCAGAAGTACTCAACAGATCTATGCCTTGCTGAAAAATGGTTAATAAGATGTGTGATGCATGCTAACCAAAAGCCAGAACCATATTGTCTGTCAGGGACTGAATACGAGACTACTTGGCATTATCTTATATAGGGAATTCCAGTCAAACACAGGCATGGCAGCAATCTCATTAGTGATCATTTATGCCACATACACAATACTTTGAGTCCATCAGTGAGGGGCTAATCCCCCAAAAATGGGTGCTATCATCACTTGTGAGTCTCCACAACAAGCCTTGAGCAAAGTTCTTCTTTCTCACAGGACCGCTTCCTCACGACTTGATTACAGCATGGAGATGAAAAATGATGCATGTCACTAATTTGAGAGTCCTGCTGAGGAAAACACATGAAGGAAAATGATTCTGATGCAAGAAAATGCCATTTCCAAATTGGTCCACAGGGCCTTGTGCTTTATGAAAAACATAAAACTAGGCTTAAAACTAAAATATCAACCCATCCCTCAAAGCAGCCTTGTTTCCATGAGAAGGCCCCCTTAAAACTCCCTGAGATTCAACCCTCTTACGCCGCACCCTTCTTCCTCTGTCCGACGTAAAAGGCCACTCCGCCCTTCTCGCTTGTAAAGGTAATCGTCACGCCCTTGGGGAAGAAGAAGTGGTCTCCCTTCTTGGCGTGGACTGTCTGGCCCGTCTCGTCGACGATGGTGAAGTCGCCGTCCAGGATGATCTTCATCTCATCGTATGTGTAGGTATACTTAAGAGGGGTGCCGGGCTCGAGGCGGAAGATGCCTGACGATAGGGGGCTCTCCGCGTTGGTGGCCTCCGAGGAGAAGAGGTCCTCGAGGTAGGCGTTCTCGTTGGCCAGGAGCTGGGGGGAGAAGGAGGCCGGCAGGCCGGCGTAGTGCTGGTAGGAGATGGGCTTGGACTCTGTCGCCATGATGAACTACTTTTTTTGTTTGTGTATTTTGTGGTTCTTTGGAATTGGAGGACAAAAGATTTTTGTATGGATATGTAAAAGTGAGGACGGTGTTGCTCTCGACTGAGTTATCTGGGAGTAGAGCTGAGAAAGGGTTTAAGTAAATGAGGAATGTCGAGGACGACCCTTGATTTTATAGGAGCGAATGGGCAGCAATATATATATAATCCCCCCCCCCCCCCCGCTTCCCAAGGGCCAGAGACCCCCCTCTTCTCCTCACATATGATCGACTGGACAGCTACTACTAGGTCACATCCCAAAACACGAAAAGCGCCAAGCTCAGGGCTAACAATCGCCGTTGTCGCTGGTGATAGTATGTACCATAGTACCTCCTCTCCCATCCTTCTCCTACGCTCTATGTGTGCCCCAATCGAATATCTCCCTGCTTATCTAGGCGGACGACCGGTCGGGCAGCGGCCCAGGCCCAACCCCATTCACTATCTAGCGCTGGAAAAGAGGGGGAGGAACCAATCCATCCCAAGCCCTGCCCATGTGGGGAAAAGCGGTGCCATCGGGTCGCTGGTTTTTGCCCAGCCCCAGAAGTGTCCGTCTTCCGAGAACGGCGATGGCGATCTATCGGGATGCTATGCAGCAGCCTCAAAGCCCAAAAAAAATCATAAGAGGTAGATCCAATCCTGTGGCACTGGTCGACCCGTTGGCTTGGCTTGTGACCATGACATGACGATGGGGTTCCGCCCCGAAACTACTATCTTAAATACCGACAGTTCTCCGTGGGAATCCCGACATTGTGCGATGCGTGTCGCGCACAGCTAAACTCATCACCTGCATCTGCGTCCGCATGACTGTTGCCGTAATTAAGCACGCAACGGGCAAACGCCTCATTGATACGAGAAACAAGACTGCCGGATTGTGAATAATGAAATCACATCGCTCTTGAATTGTGTAAAGTGACGACATTGATGATATCTACAGCCAAAGGAAAAAAGAAGAAAAAAGTAATTTACAATGTTTTACTGATATTATGCGCGAGACTGCCGCTGCCTATACTGCGTAGAAAGAAAAGCGAAAGGGCAAAAAAAGAATCTGTATTGATCATCCTCCTTCTTTAAACAGCTTCTCCTATCAACAATTCATCTATCTACAGAGGTATCCTATAGATTTTACCCGTCTAGTATCTTGTCTAATTTACTTGCTACAACAAGTTCCAGGCGCGCCGCCCTCACCAATCTTCAACTCTGCCGCGCCATCCACAATGCCGTTCAGGGCCGTGCTGCAGTTGACCTCCTGCCTGCTCGGCGGGACGTCCAGCGCTGGGTTACGATCAAAAAAGTTGACCGGCCGCAGCGTCACCTTGAGCATCTCCATGGGCATGACGGGGAAGTCCTCGATGCGCGGGATGTGGTTGATGCCGAACTGCACCCACACGACGGGCTCCTCGCCGCCCTCTCCCAGCTTGTCCTTGCGGTCGGCCCATGAGCGCACACCAGTCCCGCCTCGCGACTGGTTGGTGTAGTAGCCACCCGCAAAGAGCTCGTTCTCGGCGTATTTGGTCACGTAGATGTTGTGATCAGCAAACTCGGCCCGCTTGAAGTGGTAAGACTCGCTGTCAGCCAGCATTGGCTGCATCGGGGGAACGTGGATCTTGTACCCGACGCTCGCGCCATTGACGGGGTTTTTGATGCCTGTGTTGACAATCTTGAACGTCCTGTTCTTCGCGACGTCAAGGTCGTACCCACCAGACGTGGTGATCGGTGTGCGCTTGACAGTGTAGCCGACGCCATGGGGGTTCTCCTTGCTGTCCCGCGGGATGGCGTGCGCCTCCTCGTACACCACGGACTGGTTGCCCCTCCCGCCGACCATGGGGTCAACGCGCAGGGAGAAAAAGTGCTGGTGGTACCCGCCCAGCACGCCGGGGTGCACAACGGTGCCATATGGGTGTGGTGTTGTGGAGAGGTCCAGATCGACTGGCTGCGTGGACAGGATGCCCGTGGCGCGAACCTCGTACGTGAGGTCGCCGGCCAGGTTGAAGTTCCACGCGAGGATGTACTCGTAATTGGACACAGTCAGGATGGTTTGCAGGACCAGCTCGCGGTTGCGCACGACGACGGCACGGTTGGTGCGGTAGTTTGTGTGCTTCCACAGCAGACCTGAATCCTGCTCGTGGATGCAGACCACATTCGGGTAGTCCACAGGCTGGCCCTCGCTATCGGTCAAGACGCCAGAGATGTAGTAGATGGAGCCGAGACAGTCGCAGCCGAGGGAGAGATTGTTTGCCATGATTCCGGCGCCGACATCGCCAAGGTCGAAGGCCTGTTTCTTGTGGAAGGGGTGGCGCGGGTCGGCGTAGGGGATGGCCATGTCGGAGAGCGAGAGCCGGTGGAAGAGGGGCCGACCGTCATAGTAGACATCGTAGAGAACCATGCCCTCGCGCTGGTTGAAGCCGATCTTGAAGTCCCACTTCTGCCAGTTGATGGTCTTGCCCAGCTCGCTGAACGGGGAGACGGTGAAAGAGGCGCCCTCGGGCTGGACGACCTGCAGAGGCTTGAGGTCCTTGCGGAGACCGCTGGGTTGGGCCTCGGGGATGTACTCGTTGGGAGGGACCGGGCCCTTCCAGGGCTCCAGGGGCTTGATGGTGCCGTCGTGGCCCGTAGGCAAGATGTCGATGCGGATCACCTTGTGGTCGACCGTATCAACCACCGGGGAGATGGGGAGTGGGAATGCGTAGTGGCAGCTGTCTGCCTCGGAGGAGTTGGCCGGGTCACGCATGTAGAGGAAGCACTGCTTAACACGCTTGTGGTCGGAAAAGAGCCCCTCATGAACGCCATCGGAACCTGAAGTACGTCAGCACTTGAAGTTGGTGCATCAAAAGTGCGTGCTTGCCCACTTGGTCTTCTACTTACCATAGATCCACGGATCCGAGACCACCACAGTGCCCTCGGGCAGCTTCAACTTGGCAATCTCGGCCTTGACGCCCTCGTCCTCCATCAAGACCTTCTCGATGGCGATGAGCTCCTCTCCGTCACCAGGGGCGTGGACGAAGGGGCCGAGGCGGACATTGCTCTCGACCTTGTTGGCCGTGAGGTTGACAACGGCCTCGTGGAGTTTATCCTGGGAGGATGTCAGTAATGAACCCGATACAACCTAGTTATTTTATTTTCTTCTTCTTCATCTTCTTCTTCTCCTTCTTCTTTCTCCTTCTGCTATTGTAGTTGGGGTATGATCACTCTTACAGTGTTTCTTAGGTAATAGACGACCTGACTCTTTCTCTCGATCGGCTTAGGCGTCTGACCCGCCTTCTCCGCCTCGAGATATGGAGCCAGTTCGGCTTTTGGCGGCTCCAGCAGGGTGATGATCTTGAACTGGAACTTGGTCCCCTCTGGCCACTGTGCCCTGATCAGAGAAGACGACCGAGATATCTCGTCTTTCGTCAGCGGGCCGAGGGGATGCGAGGGGCCGGTCTTGGTGTCAGGACTGAGGGTGGCATTGGCTGTCTTGGTCTCATCCACACCGTCTGCCTGTACTGGCGTGCCCGTGGCGGCCTTGGTATCGTCTGCCGTCATGTTGGCTTTGCTGAGGAGGATGAGCAGATTGAATTACTGGTGACAGGCTTTCTTTTGTAGAACTCGGGCTGAGGAAGAAGAAGAAGAGGGGAGGAGGATAAAGAGAGGTTGTTGCCGTGTGATGAAGGGTGTGATATACGCGGTGGTATAAAAGAATCTATATATACCCTGTTCTTATCGAGTTATCTGCTGTATTAATAGGAGTGAAGAAGATGTGGGAAAGAGGAGGAGGGGGAAGAAAATGGAATGATGATGATGATGGTGATTTATGATAATGCACGGAAAGGCACTGATAATGATTATCAATGTACTACCGCCATTGCCCCTCCCCTCTTTGGCAACAAAAGTGAGAAACGGGCAACAAGAGTTTAACTGAGTTTGTACCTAGTATCTACCACCCGTAGTACGTGACGGGTGGACCTGCCAGACGAGGTTTCGACCCGTGAGAGATCCAGGGGCCAGGGTTGTTGAATGGGACGATCTGGTTGGTTGGTTGGCGGGGGGGGCTCTATAGTTGGGCCTGTAGTGGGAGCTGTTAGTGGGCGCTGTTAGTGGGCGCTGTGAGGTTTCGGGCGGTGGTCCCATTAGTACAGTATCTCTGGGGCCTAAGCACCCCCCCCTTCGCGCCTCAAGCATCGTGCCCTTATGCAAGGCGTGCTGCCTGTAGCCCCTAATAGTACTAGAGCTACGTCCGGCAAGATACGCCCTGGGATGCCCCCTCCCCCTCCCCTCCCCCTCCCCTCCCCCTCCCCCCACACCTTTCCAGCTTACAGCGCAGGTACCGCTATGGCCACCCACTACCGGCCCCCTCGTCACCCGCTAACATCCCTCTGAAGACAGCTCCCGGAACAATCAACCTGGGACTATTTATTTATCATACATGTGGCATTGATGCTGAGAGATGGGTATTATACACCAATTCCAACCAATATCGACATGAAAAATGATGCCCATCTATAGGGCAGAAGAGATTGAAACGCGCCCGCAGTCCATCAACCAAATTCTTTTTCTTTCCTGGCCATGCTCGTCCCTGCGATATTCCCTATCCTTATTTCTCTCCAAAGCTTTCATGATCCATACAATGGCGAAAAGAAGACCTGCGCTGACTGACAGCACTATCCATGGAGCCAGAGGCCCCTCTCCTGAATCTTCTTCTTCTTTTTTTTGGGGGGGGAGGCTCGCAAGACAACAACATCATCCCCTTCTCTGTTTCCTCCTAGCCGAACAGGCCCTTGGTGACCCATCGGCTGGCGCTGACCATCCACAGCCTGGCGTAGTACTGATGCGCAATCTCCATGTATTTGGGCATAGGTCCCAGGATACCATCCTGCCGCGCGGCGCTGTTGAAGAAGCAGCTCTTGAGCCCCAGCTCGACCTCGTTCCGCTCCCTGTCCACCTCGGCGTACATGACGAACAGGCCGTCGCTGTCCCGCCCGCCCTGGCTGCGCGGGGAGTCGCCGCAGCGCACCGTGATGGAGGTTGGCGTCTTCTCCACGACCTCGAAGTGGTCCGTAATGCAGGTTCCCACCTCGTAGGTCGACATGGAGAGGTCGCGGGGGGCCCAGAGCTGGGATGGGGTCTGGGGTTCGTATTTCTGGGCGAGGTAGCGGCGCTGGAGACGGTATGCTGTTTGACCACGCAGCAGGGGAACGCGATTCCCCCCACCCGCCTTCTCGTCAGCATTTGCTTGTTTACTCTGGCCCGACACATATTACAATTACGCATATACTTGGAACGAAAGGGAAGCAGAAGCGCAGACTCACCCCACCCTGCCCACACGCCCCGGCAGAACTCGACCGCCAGGTCGCCCTCCTTCTGCAGCAGCTCGGGCCTGATCTTGTCGAGGGGTATCCGCTTGATGCACACGTCCTGGGTCGTGGGGTTGTTGTGAATGTTGTAGCGGGTATAGGTCTTGCTGGACCAGATGGGGTCGTCGCGAGGCAGCGGGCAGATAATCGAGGTCGTGCCCGCAATGTAGCCCACGAAGGCCGTCCCTGTCAGGACAGTCGTGTAGAAGGTGCGCTTGATGATGCCCATGTTTTTTTTTTGTTTTTTTTTTTTAAATCTTATTAATTGGGAGTTGTCTGTAGGGGGGGGGGGCAGTCGTGGCAGCGGTGATAGCTCTGTCGTGGTAGAGAAAGAAGCAGGCAGTAGGAATTGTTTGTGGTTGGTTGGTTGGTCGGCCGAGAACGATCGAAAGAGAGGGAGAGAGAGAAGTGTCATAGTAGCTAGCAAAGCTTGTCGCGTGATGATTGATTCTCCCGGAATCTGGCGAGGATCCTCGGCTGACCATGGCCTGGCGTTACCGAGCTCTCCTCCCCAGCTCTGGGCTCTGGCCCCACTGTGCTGTACATTGAGAGGACCAGGACCCCCTGAAGGCCCTGGCGGCAATCGACCGATATTAGCGGGGTAGAGGAAAACCCCCAACATGATCTCTCTCGTCAAGCTGGTTCATTCCTCGAGTACTTATTGTGCCAAAGTACTGCAAATAGGAATACTATGTACCTCAGCAGCCACTCAATTCAGGCCCACCAAAGGCACCTGCAATGTATTCTCCGTCAAGAAATGCTGGGCCTTATGGTTCACGATGACCATCTGAATTCTCTCTTGATACATAGAAAGGACGTGATTGAGCTCGGACAGGATAGGTTCACTAAATGATTCTACCTCAGTTCTCCTTAAACACCGGGCACATAGGGCCTCGCTCTATTCTGCTTCGTTAGGAGACCAGTCGTACTCCTTTCGCAGTATCAGAATTTGAGCCCCTGGGCGTCTAGGGATTCCTGCAGCAGAGATCGACCTGAGGTTGGCATGTCTGATACGGCCATCGTCTCAACTCGAGCCTCTTGACAAAACAACCCTGTCTGCCCACATGCTGATGTTGTCATCATTCTCATATTCAATATTATGATTCTCCAACGGCCTTCTCCTTCTTGTCCTCGATAGAGTAGTCCTGCATTTCGCCGCTACAGACCATGCAGATTGCAAACCTGCTCGACATCGACATCAACAATCCGAGATGGGCGTCTACAAGAAGAGGCAGCTCCGGGCTGCCGTCTCCCTCCTCCTCTACCCCATGCTCTCCGCCGTCTTCCTCACCATCCTCGCAAAGATGCTATTCAGCCACTCACCACCAAAGAACATCGAGTCTCTACCTATCACGACAAGCCACAAGAATGCACCGTCCAGCCTAGGAAAGACCCTCGTCGTGGCATCAACGACCAAGGACGACACAGCCTGGCTCTCCCAGGTGCCCCCATCTCTCAACTGGACCATCGCCCACTACCGTGTCGACAAGCCTTTCTCCCCAGCCCTCTCCGTCCCCTCTGCGGCGGGCAACGAGGCTATGGTCTACCTCACCTACATCATCGACAACTACGACGCCCTTCCGGATGTTGTCTTCTTCCACCACGCCCACCTCCAAGCCTGGCACCAGAAACTCGACTCCCTAGAGGAGCTCGCGCGGCTAAGGCCCCAGTACATCCTAAAGGCAGGCTATGCGAGCACGCGCTGCCTCTCCGGGTGTGAGAACATCGTGCCGCTCCAAGGAGCCAAACCCGGCGAATGGGCCCGCTTCCCCAAGCTGGACAGGAAGTCTCATCTTGCCACACTTCTGCATGCCTTTCTGGAGCCCGAGAAGGGGGAAGATGTTCCCAGCAGGCTGGCCGCGCCGTGCTGTGCCCAGTTTGCTGTGAGCAGGGAAAAGATCAGGCTGAGGAGTCTGGGATGGTGGGTTGACCTGAGGAACTGGTTGATCGACACGCCGCTGCACAGCCTGAACAGCGGGCGGCTGATGGAGCACCTCTGGCATGTGTGGTTTGGGATGCCTGCTGAATTGTAAGCAGTCTCCCTCTTTTTCTGTCCCTCACCAAATAGGAGAGGGATCAGCCGGGTTTGGGTTTTTTCAGTTCTGCTGACAGCCGCTTCGTCTGTGTGTCTACAGGTGTCCGAGTCTCGAGTCTTGTGAGTGTCACGTATTCGGTATCGGTGACCACTGCGAGCGATATCTAGAAGAGGAGGAGTACATGTGAGGATCAATGGATGTTGCACCGCTACCTGAAGGTAGGCTTGAAGGCCACGAGCATCAGTGAGGTCCCGTCAGCATGACAACGACTGGTAGGCCAGTCATTTCTATGAAAGAGGGAAGGAGAAAAAGAATCCACAAACAAAATCACCCACAACAATCAAGGAGACCAAGCCATGGATATCTCGCACAACAAACGGGCTCCATCATCGGATCTCTGCTCTCTATCGTCTATAACCTCGAATATGGTGCCGTGGTATGTCGATTCCTTCTCTCCTGTTTTTCTCTCTTCCTCCCTTTCCCGCCTCGAGGACCTTCCCCATCCAGCACACCGACTCTATACGCCTGCGGAGTGGTGCGACTTGCATCGGCAATGAGTCATTCTATGTCCAAGTTGAATCAGTACTAACATGAGATCGGCCAGAATATGAGGCAGATTGTTAGTAGGTTCCCTCGACAACATCCCTCAAAAGAAGAAAAACAAGACAAACTCAGGATGATTCGGGTCGGGTGTGGCTGCAAATCTCCCCATGCGGATTTTCTCCTTCTAGCTGAAGGTGACCGGACTATCTCAATGGTGCTCCTAAGGAATCGAATAAGGAGGAGGCCAGCTTATGAAGAACATGGGTAGCAAGGTCAACCACACTCGGGATAGATATATATGGTCGCCTGGTCGCCGCTCTATACTTGGTAAAAGAGGCGAGTCGAAATTTATATACATTTCGGTGTAATCAATCGACCGCCTGGTACCAAGTTTACAGTTCAACTACCTCTTCTTGCTCATGCTTATCACTTGCGCCGCAAATACAACCCACGACCAGTGCCGCCATGTTGACAGTCACAACCCTCCAGGCACCCGCAGCGGGCGAAATATCCCCTGCAGGTCAGGGTGCCAGCAGCGCACCGAATGATGATGCTGCATCAACAAAAAGGTACTATAGATTTTAGCTTATTTTTCCCTTCCATCTTCTTTGGTTGGCAGTACTAAAGGCCCACGGGTGGCCTTGTTGCTCGAGTATTCACCCCATTGCCACAGATCAGATAGGTCAGCCAGAACCGAGGCTAGAAACAATGACGAGGTAACGGACACGAAGACCAATGACAGCGAGGGGCACGAGAGTGAGGAGGAGGATAGCGATGACGATAGCGATGAGGATGAGGATGAGGATGAGGATGAGGATGAGGATGAGGATGAGGATGAGGATGAGGATGAGGAT
>JACWQW010000053.1:0-195673 GCA_014849355.1 Cryphonectria radicalis | reverse complement strand
GATGAGGATGAGGATGAGGATGAGGATGAGGATGAGGATGAGGATGAGGATGAGGATGAGGATGAGGATAAGGATGAGGACGAGGACGAGGACGCCATCCCAGAAGTCATCTTCACCCCAGCCCAGTGCCTCTTCTGCAACACTCTCTCCACATCATTTCCCACAAACCTCACCCACATGCACAAGAAGCACGGCCTCTTCATCCCCGCCAGCATCGACGACGGTACACAGGTGCTCGCCGTCGACGTCGAGACCATCGTCCAGTACATGCACCTCGTCGTCTTTGGCTACCATGAGTGCCTGTTCTGCCACACGCAGCGGCAGTCCCCACACGCGGTGCAGCAGCACATGATGGGGAAGGGACACTGCCGTGTTGATGTGGAGGGGGAGACGAGCGAGTTTCGAGATTTCTATGAGGATGCTGAGGTCGAGCTTGGCAGTGGTGACGACGGTGACGGTGATGGTGATGGCAATAGTGACCCTGCTAGGGGCGTCGAGGGAGAAGGGGGGGACTGCGCGATCGGCAGCAGCAAGAGGGCCCAAAGGTCAGTGGCAACGGCAGCCAGGATGGATGAGGGCAACCTCCGCCTCGCATCTGGCAAGGTCCTCGCCCACCGCTCCACTCCGGCGCCCAAGAACCCCCACCACAGGCCGCTGCCACCTGGAGGTTCAAGGAGGTCTGGCCGGCACGGCGTCGACTTCCTTCTGGACGATCTTGTCCCCGAACCTGAGCCTCGGCCTCAGCCGTCCGAGACTGCCACAGCCGAACACTCATCCTCATCGTCGTCGGCGCCGCAAACGCAAGCCCTCACCCGAGCTGAGCGCCGCCTCCTCACGAACAACAAGTCTGCTCTTACCGTGGCACTCGCCAAAATGTCCCTCCGCGACAGGACCGCGCTGGCACACCTCACTCCCGCCGAGAGGCGGTCGACCATCATCGGACAGTTCAAGCAGCAGGACCGGCTGCGGACGGCGGAAAGAAAGTACTGGGGTAAGGTTGAACTGAGACCAAACAAGTCCCAGGGCGGACTCAAGACGTGAACGAGGGGCTAACGCGGCGTTTGTGCGCTGTGTGTTGCGAACAGGTCGGATGGAAGGAATGGGAAATCAGGTGCTAATGAAGCATTTTAGGATGGATGTGCCAGGGCCAAGATTGGGATGATCTTGTGGGGGGGGGGGGGGATTTTGGAAATAGATCTTGGCAAGCAGAAACGGGTAAAAGCAATCTTCAAGAAAACAGACCATGAAAATGTTTATCTGTCTCTTTCAGGCTTCTTGGTTGTTTACAGTATATCATAGGAGAAGTCCAGGGTTAGGGTATTATAGCAGGCAGCATTGCTATCTATCTCACCCAACACACTTGCACATTCACGAAAATCAAATCGACTCTTTCACTGTTCGATCAAAAGATCAAAAATCATAATTTCCACAGAAAAAAGAAAACTTGCCACTTTGCAGCCAGTTGCTTATGAGGGACGCCGGATTTGAACCGACAACCTTGAGGAGTCTCCAGAGAAATAACTGGAATCTCACACGCTACCGTTGCGCCAGCCCCCCGTCAGATGTTCATTTCTAAAATTGAGCAGTTTATAAGGCATGAATCCGTTGTCAATACAAGACATTGCCACAACGCAATTTATTTCTCAAACTTCCCCTCGGTTTTAACGCATGTATCATGAATAAGTTGTTTGTTCTGTAAGATTAATGACGTTACTAGTCCCTTTTCAAAATAACAATTTGGGAAAAGAATAGAGTCAGATTGGCCGGGGAATGGACGCGGAAAGATGGCGCACTGGACCTTGCGAATATCAGCCTGCATCAGTGTAAATTCGAATTCAAATTTAGCATCATAGAATGCTCAAGCAAGTAAACTCCAAATCAGTCCCATACCCCTTTCACAATTCCATAACTCCATTTCATGAATCCAGCCATCAATCAACCGAGCCCAACATCGAAGTGACCCAAAAACAACCCGACCGCTGGGTGTAAATGATCATCCTAATCCCAGAACCTTTTCAAAGCCATCGAACAAAGGGGTAAAAACAATATAATATAACAGTGGAACGTGAAAGAAGAAGGATATACGTTGCAGCAGCATGGGCTGGCGAACATCTATAGTGCGCCCTTCACCGCCGCTGAGAATCCCGTGTTGTTGGCGGCATAGCCAGCATCCCAGATAGCCACGCCACCTAGGTTCTTGAGGCCCATGCCCTTGATGTCTGAGATACTGCTCTTGATCTGGTCTGCGTCCTGAATGTCGACAGGGTTCGAGCTCGAGGTGTCAGCAGCACCTTTGCCGCCGGGGATAGCGACGACCAGCTTGGGGCTGGGGCTGACGCTGCTGAGGAGCGTGTCCCAGGCCTGGATGTTGTCCTTGAAGCCGGATGCGCCGAGTTCATTCGTATCGTCATTGTAGAACTGGATGTTGAGGAAGTCGATGTACTTCATGACGGACTTGGGAATGGACGTGCTGTCTCCCGCGCCGACCTGGCTACACATTGGGTCGGCGCTGACGTAGTAGCTTTTTGAGGAGTTCGAGCTGAAGTAGCCAGTCAGGGTGGAAAGGAAGGTATCATAATTGCTGCCGTCTCCGGTCTCGTTGTCAAGATCTACACCGTCGAGAATGACATCTTTGCCAAAGGGGCGGAGGTCTTGCATGTCGGTACCGCCAAGGAAGAGGTTCCTAGAGAAAAGAAACCACTTTTTCAGCACTAGGGTCATGGCAATATATATGGATACGGAACAGGTTTCAAGAAGAAGCCTTAACATGGCCAATAGAAGGATAGGAGAAGAGGGATTAAGAAGACTCACCACAAGTTGCCGGCAGCTGTCTTTGCGTCGTCAGAGCTGGAAAATTGCGCGTCCGAGATGCCAGCCGTGCCGCCAAAAGAGATCAGGACCTTGATGCCGTTCTTCTGGCAGTCACTAATCTGGGTAGCAACACTTGTCCCGCTAGACCCAGAGACAGTGGCATCAAACAGACCCCAGCCATCTTGCTTCGATTGCGCATCGCTCGCACTACCGCTATCCTTGCCCAGGTTCAACTTGGGCGGGATCAGGCTGGTCAGGAAGGCCATGATGACCACATTGTAGTCGCCGCTCCCACACACGTCTGAGAGCTCCTCGGTGCTCTGGCCCCAAAAGACAGCCACCTGGCTTCCGGTCATCAAGTCCGCCCGCTTGTTGATCCGCTCGCCGACATAAGAAGTGTATGGCGCGGCTTGCACTGCGCCAGCCACTAGGGCGGCCACAGCTGCGAATGCGTGTGTTCTCATTATGATATGATATGGTTAAGGAATGGATTTAACGTGATCAACAGCGTCAAAGAAACAAAAATATGAAAAAGAAAATAATGAGAAAGAAAATTCAAGTGACCGACTAACTACAGACCTGCTCGTAGTCCTGGAATGAGTGTGATGAAAGAATGAAGAATAACTCGCCGGGAGCTACAGTCTCATCAAGAGACAGAAAAAAAAAAAGCAAAGATATAAAAGAAGAAGGGAAACAAAAATTGTCAGACTGCGCTTGGGCTGGTCAATGGAGATCGAGAACATCCCAAGTTCTGCTTCTTGGGGTCTGTCTTATATAGATAGAATACGAGGTGGAACTGCCCAAGGTCCAGCCTTCAGTGCAAGACCTTTGGGGGGGGGCGGGGCCGATTCCGCGCGCATTTGTTCTGGAAATGGAAAAGCAGGTCATTGAGTTGATACAATAGGGCCTATTTCCTGGGCATCATTTAGGAAGCATCAATGACATGGTGCACGACATGGCCGTCAGCACGTAGCCTAGATGCCAAAATCACTACCTTCATAACTGTATGCAGCAACCGAGAGCGGTGGTCCGAGTTGGACATCTTACTTTGCTGAGTATTCTCTGGGCTGATTCTGTCCAGCAGGCCTGCAGGCCCACGAGAAGGGCCTGCAGTGTCCATGCACGACATCTGGACTGAACTGGCGGCCGCGTCCTCATTTTGGGGCGAGATCTGAAGTATCTGACGTGATCATTCTCTATAACAAGCTATTAGAATGGTCTAGAAGGTGGTCAGCTTTTAGGTTATTTACATTGCTTCAAGATACACAAGCATCTCCTGCCCCCAATTTATGCTGATCCGGCCCCTTCCGAAAGGTCAAAGAAGTCTCATGCGTGAAGGTACTTATGAGATTCTCTCGGGCTGCTCGGGCCTGTATGACGGCCCATCAAGCACACAAATAGAGAGGAAACTGCCCTGCGTAACCTCTGTCTCGAGTTACACTTGTTTCGTGAGCCAAAGACCTCCTACTTAACATGATGGCCACTCTATGCTTACATACTTACTATGGCGATTATTCATGTTCAGGGAGTCCGACTCAAACACGGCAAGAACTTTGTTGAAGTAAGCTCAAAATTTGAAGCACTCCCCAAACTGTTATTCAAGCTGGGTTATTACTACTCCTTAGCTCGTGGAAACTTTCCAGGATGTTTTCGAAAAGCTTTAAGAAAAAAATTTTGGTAGCCGTTGCGTTGCAAAAATCATAGACTCTCGAGAAGCAGGTTGAGACCGCCAGGTTTAGGAAGAAAAAGAGAAAGTCGGGTTGAGCCCAAATTCGAGTTTTGCAACCATCAAAGCTTTACAAAAACCTCAAAATGAGACCGACAAAGGACCTGGCAATGCCTATGTGAAGAGCGATAGCAATTTTCCTCGATTTGAAAAGATTTGCATCATAGTGTCATAACTGTATTGAAGAGGGCCAATAAGTAGGGCGATAGCACAGTAAGGAGGTTGATCGGCCACTCCAAGCCTCCTCAGCTTACTACCACCTAAGTAACTTCAGTATGCTAAGCGGTCAGTGGTCGTATATGCGTATGACCTTATTCCGTTGCTCAAGAAAGTGTTCTTTTGGCTAAGCCGTTTAACCCTCCCGTCTTGGGCGATCTGACTGCGCTGCCAAGGCTGACCAACTGATCGATCCCATCGCCTGTGAACGCGTTCGTCGTCGGTGTCAGATTGCATTGCGCAAATCATGGCCGCCAAGAGTATCACCTGTCTCATATCATATATGTTTCGAGATTTGATAGTGGAATAAGGTCGGGCCGCTCCGAACTGTGGGAATGGAAGATCATTATATTATGCTGATGATTGCTGGTTTCGGGGCTGCCACATTCGTTTGTTCTTTATGGCTGCTTATTGCATTAATTTCCTGAGTGGTACAGTTCAATGAATATAGCGCATAATCAGGCTGAGGGAATGTAAACAGCAATGGTACCTATACATCTCAAGGACGCGGATAGAGACGACTTTTCACAGGGTATCTGGATGTAGAATTGCCACGGGTCGAGAGTGGTCCTTGGGGGAAAAAGACACGCATTTTATGCCATGGCTATCAATCACTATGCTTGAGTTTCAAATATGCCCATAGCCTTTCGACGCCTCATCTAGAGAGTTGTTAATCATGATATTTTTATTGGTTTGGCAGTTGCCAGTCTGAGCGATCGAGTCTAGTTCTTCCACCCCTCCACAATAGACTTGACCAGCCGCATCCCAAAAAAAAAAAAAAATCAAAAAGGTTGTCTCTGCAGTCTACTTCACTTCTGCTTCGGAAAGGCGGCGGCGGCGCTGCTCAGGCGGCGCAGCGTGTCAGGGAGGACGCCGCCAAGCAGCTCGGTGATGCAGGCGTCCATCTCCTCGTCGGTCAAGCGCTCCTTCTTGGTGATCCTGATCCAGTACTTGAAGGGACCGCGGTTCTGTTCCAGCGCGTTGCCCAGCTCTATACAACGCTCGGCATTGTTGTGCTCGGTGTGCATACGCGTCAGGTGCGTCACCATCTTGCTGATGTCTCGCAGGGGCCACGACGAGGGCTCCGAAGGCTGCTTGGGTGCAGGTTGCTGCAAATACTTTTGGGATGTGCAGAGCGTGCACATCCAGTGGCCGAGGCGTTGGAAGGTGTCGCCACGTGGGCCAGATCCCGTGACCGCAGGACCAGAAGAGGGAGGAGACGTGCCGTGCGGGTGGGCGATACCGGGTTTCTCAATGGGCGTCGAGGGAGTTCCGGTCGGGTCGGCGGGCAGCGAGGGGCTCGTCTTCTTGGTGTTGTTGGCGACGGCGATGGACGGGCCGGCGGAGGCACTGCAGTCCTCGTCCTCGTCCTCGGAAGCGCTTTTCTTTGCTGTGGATTTGCCAGCAGCGGAGCTGGACCTGTAGAGCTTGCTGGTGGCAGGAGCGGCATTATCGTCCTCGGTGGCGATGCTCAACGGAGAGCCGACCTGGACATCGTGACGGGGTCGCTTGGCAGCAGGTATCTCGCTGGTGGCGCGACCATCTGCGCCAGGAGTAGAGGCATCGCGGTCAGCTACAGTCGCGAGGAAGTGGTCAGCAAGTATTCATGCCCGAGCGTGCGCGACAAGGTCTTTTGCCCGTGCGCAGCTAGAAATAAGGGGAAACAGGGACACGCTAGATAACGTGTGATGGGAGAACTTACGAGTTGCGACGCGAATCTCGTCAGGTAGCACGCGCTTTGCACCAGCGCTGGCCAGCGCAGCAGCCTTCGCAGAACCAGTTGCAGCAAACGAAGACGAGGGCGTGAAGTCGCCAAAAGGACGAGGCCGATTCTTGGAGCCGGGAGGACGGCCAGGACCACGTCGCTCCTGGGGCGCATCTGAATAACCACCGTAGCCTGCAGCAGAATACTGAAACGGCGGAATGGGAGTACCACCACCGTACTGGCCTCGACCGAACGCTGCACCACTACCACAGTTGTAGACATCGGGCTGGGAGTTTGTGCCAGGGGGCCAGGAACCGTAGTAGGCGCTGGCCGTCGAAGTACCGGCCCTACCGTTCATACTAGCGACGTGACGCGCGTTGTTCATGCCAGCCTGCATGAGCTGGATGCGGTGCTGGAGCATGCGCATCTGATGACCAAGGTCGAGGATACGCAGCTGAAAGGTGCGGACCTCGTGAGGGGTGATGCCTCCGATCATCTCAGGGTCCAGCTGGGCACGGCAGAAATCCAGGTCGTAACGGTACGCGCTCAAGTCCTCTGTCAGTTGGCGAATGACAAGCTGGTCGATGTCATGAGGCGTGTTCTCCACAATGTTGATAAGGCTGTGGCCAGTGAGCCTGGGCACGATTCGGTCTTTGTCGCTGTCATGGTTGATAGGGCCAGTGCTGGTGTCGCATGCATTTTGACGAGTGTGGTCAGAGTGGCCCATCTCCATGTCACCATCAGCATCTGCCCCTTGGGCTGAGGGGGCCGGCAGGAGCTTGCGCGGCATGTTGGTAGCCTAGAGAGAAAATAAATAACTCTGTAAGCATGTGATGCAATGAATGCTGTTGATCTATTGAAAGGGATTTGGTAGGAGAAAGAGGCTGGTGATGGAGGGTGGGAAAGAGGCAGGAAGGAAGGTAAGGTAGGCACATCGAGGAAGGGGCACAGCCAGGGTATGACTTGAGGCTCTGAGGTGAGGTGATGAAGACGAGGTGAGAACAGGGTGAGGTGAAGGGAGGGGGAAGGGAATGGATGGTCTGATGTATTGACATGAGACATGACAGTCCCTGGTGAAAAGCCGGCTTCTCTCCAAAGGACCAGCTTCTGGAGAGTAATTACCATCCAGAAGCTACCTTATCCAGCAGGTGATCCAACTTCATATTATCCTCACCACCCTAGATGCACACCCCACTTGGGATTCAAGCAGCTTGCTGCATCATCACTACCATCGTTGTGTGGTCTCAAAACCCCCTCCCTTCACACCAACCCCCCCCCCCTCCCCCCTAAAAAAAAAGAAAAGAAAAGAAAAGAGGGCATGCGTTAGTGTTGTTCAGTACTTACCTCGCCAAAGAAGATATCTGCAAACTCAGGATCTCCTCCCAGGATCTTGTCAATATTTCGATCCGAAGACTTCTCTTGTTGCTCCCGAGAGCGGTTGCCGTTGCTCTGGGGTTGAGAATCGCCTTGCGTTGCAAGAGATGATCGCTCAGTTTGTCGGCGCGGCATGGTCTTGAGATGCACGGCCTGTTTTTGGACTGAACGGTTGGGAAAGGTCGGAAGAGAGTATTAAAGAACTCTCTGCAAGGGCTCAAAAGAAAAGAAAAGGGAAAAGAAGAAGGAAAAAAAGAAACCTGTTTGGAAAAGTGGGGTCTGCAACACAAAGAATGAGCATCTAGGAAATAGAATATGCGCGCTAAAACTGGGCCGCTGCAGAAGGTCATTCGTGGTCGGTCATTCGCAGGGGTTTTGGATTAAAGAAAGAAAGAAGAGGGAGGGGGGAAGATGAGCGGGAAAGGAAAAGACTGGAGGCGTGCTTTGATAAAGATAAGAAAGAGTAGACAAACGGTGGGGAGAGGCAAAAAGTTGACAGTGCTTGACGTGTTGGTTGGTGTATGAATAATCTGTACGAGCAGGGTTTTCGGGTGTTTTGTCATTTTGGGACAATGCAAATAACAGTGACAGTGTATAAGGGAGAGTGTGAAAGGTTGTTCAATATCTAGTCACTTACCGGATATTTGGCTACTCCTCCTTCCCAGATGGCAGCACTGGAAGGTTGGGAAAAACGATGAGATGAGGGCTGATAATATGTGAGTTGCCGTGGGGTCCGGTCGTCAGTCGTAAATTACCCGCCTTTTTTCCATTCATTTCTCCCCTTTTTGTGCCTGCAGTGATGACACAACAACTCTCTCCTCTTTTGTTGCCCGAACGTCCTGATTCTCGAGCTCCTCCACCGCCAGCGTTGTTCCTTTCAGGCGAATCGGTGGGCCGTACGTGATCTTCACTCCAGAACTCGCATATCTCTACTCTCAAGACGGTGCACCAAGTTGATCCACAAGCTGTGGGCAATGATCAGCAAAGGTACGCGATATCAATCTGAAGAAAAGAAAGAAAGAAAAAAAAACCGGATGGATGACGAGCGCAAATTACCCACACAGAAGGAAGGCCTCGACCATACCTTCCAATTGTGGTTTTTCGCACAAGAAAGGGGTAAGAAAAACAATCAAAGGAGAAGAACTTTGACAGTTCAATATTGTCCGCTGCCCTTTCTGCAGTTGTCACTGACCTTGATCCGCCCGCGCGCCCTGTGGGGGGGGGGGGGGGACAAAAGAATAAACGAACGTCTTCAAGCCGAGCGCAAGAGATATGTGAAAGCCTGGGTTGAGATGATCGCGATGAGGTTGACGCGTTGCGCGATGGTTGATTGACGATGATTGAAGGTGGTGGGTTAAAAAGGGGGGGGGGGTTGGAATGAAATGAAGGGAAAACGAAAAAAAGGAAGGGAGAAAAAAAAAGTCAGACTTCGTTGCGTTGAGTGCTCGGAGAAATAATTGGGGAGGGAGGGTTGGGAGAGGGAAAAAAAAAAATTGTTATCTCATTTATCGAATCAAAAGTCTTCTCCCAGCTAAATTGGCAAGCAAGATTCCGCCCTGTCCCTGCTGCCACACCCCCCCCTTTCCCTCCTCCTCCTCAATTTAGTTTCGCCTGAGACACAAGTAACCCAACAACTCAAATTTTCTTTAGGGTTATTCTTATTAACCCCTTCTCTCTTGTCCAGATTCTTATCTACTTTTTTCTATGAACTTTGCTCTGTGCAAACCAGTTCACCCAGGTTTGTATTTTCTTTTATAATTTTTTAATAAACGCACGATCTAATCACCTAAGTATTGTCCCCTCTCTTATTCATATTTATGCATTTGTCATTGTAGAAGGCTACCCCATGCGTAAATATCATGAAACAATATATTTACCATAGGAAAAGTAGATTTACAATTGATCGAAAACAACCTGAAAATATAATGACCTCTGGATTCGTTCAGTCTTCTATTGTCTTCTGCAATTTGACATGAGCAATCAATAGCAACAGTACAACTTCATGATGCCTGAATCTCTGAAAAACTAAATACAGAACAGCTTGAATCAAATGAGGTATGTTCAATAATGTAGCTAGAATATTCATTGTCCATTGAGAGCAGTAATTAATAGTCAAGACATTATCATCAATGGACACATTGAAATATGCTCCCAGAGTAATTCATCCAGCCAGAAAATTAGCAGTGAACAAAAGGGAAACCAGCAGTAACTACTCAAATTACTAAAATCCACATGCTCTTATTGTCTCTAGATAGCTGCAGCTGCTGTATAATAGGCCAGCTGAATCATCAACATAGTCTTTCAATGAAGCAGATTATACAGTTCAGTGCATTCCCAGCTTTCAAGTTCATCTTTGAAACAAGCCAATGAGTGAGCTGATGACCTTTTGAGATTCTGGACTCATGCTCAAGTACTGAATATGAGCGCTTTGTGAGACTTGCTATGCCTTGATCACTCAATAATACCGAGGCATTTGGAAAAGAACTCAGTTGTGTAGGTGAGAGGTGTTCCCTGGTTTTCCAGTCTACACATGTCTCAGTCTGCAATCCTCTTACTTATCATCCCACTGCAGCCTTAGAGCCAGATACTCACATAGCATTTTGATGATTAGTCCCAGTTCAATAGTAGAATGCTATGTTCACAAATTTCCAGCTGAATTTAACGTCTTTGTTCAGGTCTCGGAACAACCCAGAGCTTTTCCAAGATTTCAGCTGCTCTTTTTTCCATAATGAAATAAGGGAATCATCATTACCATCTGAGACACTGTTGCTTTAGATCATCCATGGTATCTTCCCCTTTTGACTGATTGCCTGCAGTCCGAAGGGGTTTCAGACTGAACCCTAACCCTATCTTGTCTCGCGTTCTTCAATGTTTGTTTCTCGGCCTGGACTGCAAACGCAAGCTCCCTCCTCTCTCCCCCTCCCTTCTCAAGCCACCTCCACAGTATCTACGCAATCAGCCAACATGCCTGGTTCCTCTCTCTGGCTGGTGCCACCACCTTCCCACCCCATTCATGCCATCCTCACCAAACTCATCTCTTCCGCACTGCCGTCGCACTTCCGCTCCGCATCCCCACCTCCACCACTCTTCAGCCCTCATCTGACACTCACCTCCAACATCGACCCAGCCAAGTATGGCGACAATCCACAGGGATGGCTAGATAGCATCCCCTTCCCATCTAGCGCAGACGTCCAGGTCATATTCGACCGCGTCAAGACGGAGGACGTCTTTTTCCGCCGGTGCTACATCAGCTGCGGCTGGGATGGGGTTCGAGACACGGCGGCCATCGCCAGGGCGAGGGGCGTTATAGGGGAGGAGACGGTGCAGCAGGAAACCATAAAGTGGCTGGCCGAATGGAAAGACGCCTTCGGGCCACATGTCAGTCTGATGTAGTGAGTGCTCGCTCCGGCTTCTCGTATCAGAAACACAGCCCCGCTTGGGTTTGAGTGGTGCCTATGGCTGATGCTGAAGAACAGCGGCAACATGCCTATTGATGAGTCCAAGCTCAAAGAAATTGAGCACACCGTGCAGGGAGCAGGCATCGCCTTGGCCCAGGACGAAGACAAGTATGAAAAGTTTGGCGGGTGGGAAGGAGGGATAGTCTGGCTTGTCCCTACCGACAAAGATATCACCGACTGGAAGCCCATCGCGACTCGGCTTCTCTGATTTCTGGAAGCCCCGGTTAGATGTGCTTCTCAAGAAATGAGAGAAGCTGGGCACACTTCGCCATCCCCCAATTCCCTTGGTAACAGGTGCCCATGATGTCCTCACTCCCTTCAGAACCAGGACGTCCGTTTTAGCGCCGGCAGAAGACCTGGTTTGCAGGAGGAACTAGGATCAATTTAACATTCACACATTAAATTTGCAATGTCAAGACCGATGCAAGTCTTCTCCCTGTATACCGATGCCGCATAATATCAAGTCACATGGTTTGATATAATTAGTAGCACGTTGTTCGCAGCGTTGGGGAGTGTGTGAGCGGACAAATCTTCTTGCTATCTTTATACTAGGATTGTGCCTCTTAATAACGCCCGTGCCGCGCCCACAGCACCAAATTGTTCTCGTTATTTCATTACTTTTAATGATTTGCCTTGTTAAGTACTTAGTCACATGAATGAGATCCATGAGTGTCATATAGTTGCTCTAGCAAAATCTGTGGCATTTCGGCCATCTTTTTGTCAGTTTCTAAGATACAACTCCACTGAATCTCAAGTTCACGCATATTATCTCCTCGAGATAGGCCAAACACAAGAGATTCTCAGACAACTTCGAAGGTCTTTGCTACAGCCTCCACCACAGCCTTCGCTGCCCTTGTTACAATTGCTAGTGGAGCTGGTCCTCGAGATTTGGTTACCCGCCGGGGTTGGTTACGGAGAGATGGCATCATGCCCAAGACCAGCTGTAATTCCATGTTCATATTGGTGTATTTAACTACATAGGACTTTAGTGGTCAACAGTCAAACTTGTAAAATATACGAAACCGTTCCACTAAATTTGGTATACTACGGCCCTCCGCACGCTCTGGGGAGTACACCAAATTTTTTCGTATATTTAAATCTATATCCTAGGGGGCTCATTCAATTGCCAGCCACTGTTTTTATCATTTAATTGCCAGCCGGAACGGTTAAGGGATCAACGGAGTGGATGCCGTGGCGAAAGCAGCCTGCCACTGGAGGGCACGGCCGGACCGGAAGAGTTCTATGTACCCTTGACTAGTGCGAGTAATGAGTGCATCTTATTACAGTGCACTCTTGACATGATCGAGTGACGAGTGCACCTTATTACAGTGCACTCTTGCGGATTTTTCTATTAGATGGAAAGAAAGGTGGGTGGATATATATGTGGCAGGCACGTTCGGCTGGCATATAGCTGGCACTTACCGTGGCTGGCATTTACTGTGGCAGGCTGTTTAGCAAACTTAATAGGACTGATGATAAGAGCAACTAATAGAAATATCTGAATAGCTTCAGTTTATTTATATTCAAAGGCATTATCTAAGATCTTCATTTTGAAGAGCTTCAGTTAACTACCAGGGGGAGACCCCCTGGACCCCCCTGCCTGCGGCGCTCTTGCCTGAACTACCTTTTCTACGATTTCCTTCCAGATTAGGAAGGCACGATGCCACACTTTCCTCCTTTTCCTCCTCATCAAGCGCTATGGAACAGGTGGCGATCCCTGGAGGTACCTCCTCACGTGACCTTCGACCAATCCCCGTACAGGAATTATTGCAGTGGAACCCAGTTTAGAACTCTCCGTTCCTGCCGTGCCTCCAGCGGCAAGCCGCTTCCGCCACGGCATCCACTCCGTTGAACTAAGTAGCTTCATCTTGACATCTACTCTAAAGCTCACTAATCTAAGATTGCTGCATTGCCAATTCACCTCCAATGTATCTCAGTTCGAACACAAAGGTAAGACCACCATCACAATTTTGATATACTCTCCGCCCATGCCGGAATAGGAGGTCACCAATGCGAATCAATTTTTGAATTAATGTGGAGTCAGTGGCGCTGTAGAAGGTCATCAATATTGAGAACTACTAGCAGGGAGAAGGAAGCAGATAGATCGAAGATGATAACTGCAGCTATGGCAGAGAGTTAGCACCGGACAAGCATAAGCAGGGTATGATGGTACTCACAAGTAACCCCTACTGACAAACCTCCAAGCTCAGGCTGGTGTCTAGGTGGTGCACCATGACTGATTTAGAAGCTCTAACAGCGCTTTTAAGTGTTATATCAATTTTTTAGGATCTGAGAAAAATACCTTTTTTTCAGAGGCTGAAAATCAAAGTATATCGTACTGAAACAATATAAGTAATATAGAAAGCCTGGATAGATTTTCCTTTGTACATCGACTCTGGAAAAGTTTTGACCTGATAGCTGAGAAGCTCAAGAGCATATGAAGATAGCCGCTCCTGTTGAGATTAATGACAAGGAGCCCTTTTCAACAAGACAGACCGTTGTGCATCAAGATCGACAAACAGATAAATACTGGTTCCATCTCATGAGGAAGAAAAGCTGGAGAGTGACAGTAAAGCAAGCAGGCTTCAACACTTTGACTGGTAATTACTCCCAGGTGTAGGCAATAATAAATTGTTTTCAAATTAACAAATACTATCAAAGAAATCTTGAAAAAACCCAGATACCCAAGCCTACACCAACCACTCTCCAGAAAATACTACCCCAGCTCCATTCTGGGAAGAGGTCATGATATTTGGTTGCTGGCAGTCCGGGTCCCTTGCCATGGCCCTTGTCACCAGCTTTATGTGCAGTCGTGCCCTCACTGTTGTCATTGTTGTTATTCGTCATACTGCCCTGTCCTTGAAGTCCCCCGACCTCGGTCACCGGGTACGTGGCCGGCGTCACGGTCCTGGTTTTAATGTCGAAAATATCCGAGGCACTGAGTATATGCCCACGAGCATCCAGCGCCACGGCACGGAAATATCTCGCTTGCTGCGACGTCTCAACCCACATTGACGTTTCGAATCCGTCCCGCTGTGCCCTCGTCACAAACTTATGGGCCCCGTTGAGATCGAAACCTTTCTTGCTCCCGAGAAGAACCCATTCTTTCACTTCTGTGGCGCCATTCCAGCTTGCCCAGATCCTGATGCCCCCCGATCGGCCCTTTTCGCCCATAATGTCGGGTTTCCAGTACGGGCGCCCTGTCCAGTCGACCTTGTAGGCGCGATAATTATCCAGGCCCTTCCAGTCAGTCTTTGGGGAGCGCCAGGGCGAGAATTGGATGTCGAACACGCAATCGCCGCCGGGAAGATGCTCTGTGATGGCAGGGTTGCGACCCCAGCCGATGAAAACGTTGCCGTTGTCGAGGACTTGCACGCTTCCCTGGGAGATGCTCCACAGCCCTACCGGATGAAGGTATTCGTTTAGGAGCTGGGCTTTCTTCGAGTCTGTGTCGAGAGAGAAGTGCAGACCTCGCGAGCAGTTCTCCGTGCAGCCCCAGCCATTAATATCGACGCCGTGGTTGTCAAAAACGGTAAACTCCTTCTCGTTTCGTCCCGGGTAGAATTGTGCATGGTGCTGCCAGCCCATGGTCAACAGCGAATTGCTAAAGGACCGCCCTTCAGGGTAGGGCAGCTCCTCAAACTCGTTGCCCTTCCCGCCCAGAGTCCACTTGATGGCGCCCGTCATCCCGTCGATTAAATATATCGAGTGCATGGAGGCCGCCGACACAAGAAAGTCGCCCGTCTGAGACTTTTGCACGCTGGTGATGTGGAAGAAATCCCATCCGTACTCTGCTCCGTCGGCAGGCTCGTATGATAGGTCCATGGGGATATGCTCAGACGCGCGCCACTGGAAGAGCACCTCGAAGGTGTCGAGGTCGATCTCTTGGAAGACACAGTCCAGCAGCTTACCCGGCTGCGAATCCCCGCCCTCGTCGTTGGTGAGGTATGGGCTTAAATCCCAGTTGATCATCTCGTAGGCCGTAATGATAGCCGTCCTGTCCCCCGTCATTACAAACTCATGAAAGTCCGCTCCGACATTGAGACCTTCTGCTGTCAAGAGACCAATCTCCCGGTACGACTGGTCATATCCAAAGACGAAGCCATTGCCGAAGCCTACATCTTCTTGGATAGGTCCGCCGAAGAAGGAGAGGATTGGCTTGCCTTCGTACGTCTGCACATTGACATTTGCCACGCCTGGGAAACTGCGGTTCAGATACACGGCGCTGAGATCCTCTGTGCTCAGGATGAGCGGTGACGCATCCATGATAATCGTTGAAGTCGACAACGCATCGTGACGGATCAAAATGTGTGAGCCAGACTTGGACATGGCCTCTTTGTTCCAGGTGTTGACTTGTATCGCAGGGCTGAAGTTCTTTGCCGAGTGGTATTCGTTTGAGGGAAATGCACCATAGACACCGTCATTATAGGACTGCTTGTCGTGGTACAGCTTGTCTAGGCCGCTGACCAGAGTGGCCGTGGTTGCCAGAAAGGCAACTGTCGAGGTCAACATCGTGACTTGCCGCTCTTGTGCGTGCTGCGGCGTCGAGGGTCAGCGGTGAGGCCAAGAGGCCAAAAAAGGGGGCCACACTCTTGGCGTTTGGGGAGAGAAAGACAGAGAGAAGAGAGAGAGAGAGAAAGAAAATACGCCGATCCTCTGTAGAGAGAGGATAGTCGTAAACGAATGGCCAGACTGGTCTCTCTCCTACTTGTCACTTGTAATCCTAGGCGTAGGCTCTCTCTCTCCACTGACAATCCGGTTCTGCTCGCCGTGGTCCTAAAGATGTCAGAGAAATGCCAACTCTCCTGATTATCTATCTTGTTGGAGGGGAATTTTTCAGTGGATCGAAGTCCCTTGTCCAGCTGGAGTGGGCTAAGCCCCATGTTTCACATTTCTAGGTTGCAGAGCCGAAATTGAGGGTCCTGGCAGAATGGCCAATGTAACCACGGCTGAGTCGAATCAGGAGCCTCTTGATCGGCGACACGTCTTTCGAACCCTGCCAGCTAGACTGTTAAGGACGTGTTGATCATAAATGATAGATGACAGGCGGTGAAATATCCCGCCACCTGGCAAAGCGGCGATATGGAGCATTGTCAGCAAGATTACACCGACAACCGAGGAGTCTCTACGATTTGAGATCAATCTCATTACCCGGGGTCGCAGAGCACTTCCATGGACCTTGATAGATACTGCTTGTTTAGGGAACTTTAGGGATAAATATCCTATTCTCACTGTATGCCATGCTGGCTCTGAGAGATTTTGGCCAGCCAATCTGCAAAATGATAGTTCTCAGCCACCTATGTTAGCGAAAGCTTGAATAACACATAGCAATACGAACATGGCATAGCGTCGGTTCGATCGAGGGCGAGTTGTGTCTAGCGAGCAGTGAAGGATGGAGACGGTGGATACTGTACAGCAGCATGATTTGCCATAGTATTAAGCTTAGGAAGAAGAAATTTACGAGAGGCACAGGAGCCACCTTGGGCACTCTTTGGCGTGATCGGCAATCGGCTATACCGCCACTCGTTTTGTTTGGAACGTTACCATGAAGGTTATCCGGTTGTGGATATAATTACTCCCAGGTATGTTCAAATGTTCTTAGCCACAAATTTTCGACAACTTTCCAGTCTACTCTTTGTCATAATAGAGACTTTGGCTCCATACTACCAGAAAAGTCCTGTATGGTGGCATCTGTCCAGATATCTGCGAAATAAGCCCTGTCACCAGCGTGGGCCCCAGCCTTCTGTAACACCCTCACTCTCAAATCCTGCCCCGTTGGATCTGAGGATACTACTCGTTGGCCTGCGTGCCTCGCTGCTCGTCTATCCGCCATTCTTCATTTTCGACCCTAAGAGACACTGTACTACTGGGTATCGTCGTCATGTCTTCGTGAATGGCGTTGATCATGGCGGCGTAGCCCTTGGAAACTCTCACGGCCAGTCTCTGCATCTCCTGGCACTTGTGAGCCCACCCCGCGTCTTCATTTGCGAGTCTCGTCGCAAACACCCAACATTAGACTAAGGACTTGTTCACCCAGCCTGAGCAGGTTTTTGAGCATCTCCTCTCCAAGAGCTGGCCCCATCGGTTTTTTGGGGGGGAGGGGGGGAGGTGAATTGTCCTCAAAATGTCGGTTCGAGTCATCAAACATCGATGCACGTGAGCGCACGCCTGAGCCAGCTCGTGCAAGATAGTTGATGCAATCGCAAAGGTATGAGATGCTCTTGCACTGATACAAAGTCGAGGTGCCCACACATTTTGGTCCTGATAGACTCGAGCCATTCCGCTGTTGTTTTCGCCGAGGTATATACCAACCAGGGGGAACCGTTACAAGAGGGACATGCATGCGTTTCTGGCTGCCCTCAAATTAAAACCAATGTCTTGTAATCTTTGCATTTCTGAAAACGGGGGCAGAATAGTGGCGTTGGTACTATCGACATGTTTCTATAAAGACGTGCAAAGGACCCTTCCTTGCCTGGTTCTTTCTTCACTTACGGTGAAGGATAGTCATGGCCTGCTAATACGGATGGCCAGATCTCATTATTTTCGAGGGCAACTGCAAAGCCGGGCGGAGAGTCTCGCGGAATTCTCGTTTGTCTGGTAGTTGTATACTCCCCCACGCCGTCGACGCTGGGCCCGTAACGTACATCCCAAAGGCCAGGCCAGTCTTTCTATCCCGGCATTGGTATTTGTGTCTAGATCCTGGGGTCGAATAGTGTATCAATAGGATTGTCCAGGTCTGGATGCCAGACGATGACGAGTCTCGGATTCAAAGCCTCCATCTCAGCTAGCTCGGTCGTGTCGTAATCAAGCATGATATTCTGCAAGCTCCTGTCACACTCGTCGTCTTCAGGGTTCTGTACGAATGTCTTAAAATGACGGATCAGATTCTGGAATGGCCCCAGGTGTCTCTCTGCCTATCTGTGTAGACACCGAATCGCCACGCACTCGGTAGGGTTCCAGGCCTCATCTTCAGAGCGTAGCGCTGGCCTCATGGATGCAGCAGGATCTCCTAGTTTTCGTCGTACTTTATACCATCGTCCCGTCAAATGCGATCTCGAGATACTTACTCCATACAGGGTACGTCCAAGATGGGACACAGGAGAAGGATATCGATGCGTTCAAGGGCATCCAGCCTCCCACTCCCTGCAAGGCATTCAGGTCTGTTTTGGTGATGCCACTACTAGCAGAAGTACTTGATGTAGCTGTGTTTCCACGTTGTTTATCATCCTGTTTGTCTTGTAACGAGGCTCGTGGGGATCTTTCTTGAGGCATTGATGCTATTGCCCCACAAATGAGTCCGGTCGTGCTGTGTCTTCCGAGACCCAAGTCGAAACTCGTGAGATAAATGAGAGTCAATGACAAAATTTCAGGTAAAATTTAGTCGGAAAGCAAATTGAGTCGTAAAAATTAAATGATTACTACTGCAAATCAATGTTCCCTTCCCGGTGAAAAGGCAAATCACTAACTCGAGGATTAATACGCCGTGCGGTCATTCTTTATTTGTCTCGAAAATGGTAGTCAAGACTTGAAAGCGAACTTTTTGACCAAGAACCAAGTTTACATTTGTTGTGAGCCCGCAACAGGCTAACTTGCAGTCATTCAGGTCTCCGTTCATAACGATGGCGATGCCGCCTAGCCTATTCATCCTAGCATCATTATCATCTGTAAATATTCGGTCGAGTTCGCAAATCATTCCCATGCTGCGAGCCAATCAAGGGAGGATAAATGGCTTCGGCATTATTACAATTTAACAGTCACGAACGTCAACAACTTGAGGATAATAAGTGTCCATGAGTCTTTGAATTTATATGTACAACCTGCATATCTTGCAGGGTTCCTATTGCGGAAGACTGGCCGCTACCACCTTCTGAAAGAAGAAAAGAATTGTCGAGTCCGCCTAGATATATATATACATAATAGGCAGACCCGGATCATGTCATTCGACAGATCTTAAAGAAGCGAAGAATGGGGTATTTGATAAAATATGTGGAGCGAGAGAATTCGAAGAGAAGAAGAAGTAATAGAAGAAAACCAGATTGTCTCTGTGCTCGTGGCCAATCTCAACACCAGCCACCCGATAATTTTGGGTTTGAAAACTGCCAACTTATGTCTGGTAGACGGCAACATAGCCGACTTCCATCATGGCTCCGTATCCATCAACGGTCGCAGAGTTTGGGTCACCCGGCTAAAAGGGGAGAGAGAAACATGTATTAGTATAGTGGACAGCAATTATAGCATGAATCGTTGTGGCAGAAGACCACTACAGAGAAAAACTCACCCAAGATCCACCAACGGCCAGGTTGAGGATGACGTAGTACGGCTGGTGTGCCAAGTTGTCCCACACGCTCTCGTCAAAGCTGCCGCCAGTGAGGGTCTGGAAAACTGTGCCGTCCATGGACCAGGTGATTGTCTCGGTCTCCCAGTCGCCGCTGGTGCGGTCCCACTCGAGGCGCCAGGTGTGCCAGTCATCGTCACCGACGTCGATGCTGCCCTGAAGGCCCTCGTCGTCGTCATCATCGTTGCACTCATCACCGCAGTGCGCCGTGCCGTAACCCGTCAGAACACCGTCAACCATCTCGAGGATATCGAGCTCGCCGCAGTCGGGCCACGTCTCGGCCCCCGTGCGGTAGCTCTCTGGCAGCATCCAGAAGGCGGGCCAATAGCCCTGCTTGGTGGACTCGGCATTGGTGCCAAAGTCGATCTCGGCCTCGACACGCGTGATGACACCCGAGGCGGGCGTCCACGAGTCGACGGACTCGATCCGGCCCGAGGTCCACGAGCCGTCCGAGTCCCACGGGACAATCTGGAGGGTGCTGCCGCCCGAGAGCTGAAGATTCTCGTTGGAGGAGCTGTACACCTCCAGCTCGTCGTTGACGCCCAGGTAGCCCGTGATGATGTTCCAGTTGGAGGTAGAGGGCGACGTGCCGGCGTCCCCAGAGAAGTCGGCAGTCCAGAGAAGAGTGTAGCCGGAGTAGGTTGGGGCGTCGTATTGTGCTGCGACGGTACGCAGGGTCCCTGCAAGGGACAAAGCCGTGAGGGTGTTCCTGACAGAGGGGCTCATGGTTGTTTAGGGGTAAGAACACTTCAAAAGAGGAGGAAGAAGCAAAGAAGGATATTGGCGGTGATGGAGTTGTTGTTGAAGTGAAGGCCAGGACAAGAATGTCTGTATACAAGAGCCTTGCTCTTCTGTTGTATCTACAACCAAGAATAATATCAAAGAGAGAAGGAATGTCGCGGTTCGACCTGGAAGCGAACACACAAGAAGGAATGAAGAGGAGGAGGAGGACTCAAGGAGTGGAAGTGGCAGGAAATGCCTTGAAGGAGGACTTGAAAAGCCGTGGAGAACCAAGGGAAACATGGAACATTAGAGGCGACGGCATCGCGACTTTTTATAGATCTTAGGTTTCTTCTTCTTTTTCTTGTGTTAACCATGGGTGTCCTCTCCCTCTCTCTCTCTCTCTCTCTCTCGTCCGAAAGGGTGCCCACCGAAGGGGGAAGCTGTGGGGGTGGATACACGTGGGGCTTCGCCGTGGTCTAGGTGCGTGATGCATACCGAATCAGATGAAAGTGTCATGTTTGAAACATAAGGATCAATAGATCATTGGACGAATCCATCTGGCTTGCAGCCCTAGGAAGGAGGGGGCGCTCTCTCCTCGGCTGTCAGGCAAGATAAAAGGAATCCGAGGATTCTAGCCTAGGCGGCGAGATCAAGACATGGCGAAGAGGCAAATCATCCTGACTGGGCTACCAAATTCTTCTGTTGCCTGCTGCTAGAGGCGTCAAATGCCCGGGGGGGGGGGGGGACACGAGGAGAAGGAGGAAGAGGAGGAAGAGGAGGCAAACGAACATGGATATCTTTTGGGCCTCGGGATGAACTCCTCGAGCCACAGGCGCGCAACTCTAGTGTGAACCCCTTAATCATCGTCGTCGCCTAGTTATGATGGCAAGTCTCTTACCGAGCAGCCGGACAGCGGCGAGCCACTCTTTTGCGACTAAGAGTCCTTCATTCCCCTCGTCTCTACTAAAAGAAAAAGACACCAGACGGAGGAGATATCCGGATGGAGAGCCGGCACATGACAGTTGGTGCCATGCCTAACTCAAAAACACATGTATTCGCGCCTGGCAAAAGGCCCGAATGTAGCCTCTTGGGGGAAATTTGCCAGGGGCAACAGCGTAGACACCTGAAGCCCAAGGGTCAATTGTCAAAAGATATAGGATCCCTGGGGCAAAAAGGAGACGATGTGTTTTTTGGGTGGCATTCTGATTCGAAGTGGGTCGCGTGGAAGACAGATTTGGCATCGGTCCGGTAGTCATCAGCTGTACCTGCAGGGCTCTCGCCAATGACGGGTTGAAACGAACATGTCAAGTGTTAGGCTGTAGACGAATGCAACTCATCCGGTGGCCTGGGGATGCCTGGGGATCTAGAGCATGCGCCAGGGGCCTTGGGGCTGGCCGCCGACGACAGGCTCATGGTTTCTTGTGCCTTGTCCAATGGCGTGTGACAGCCAGGGGTAATACTACATTAGCCGGAAAGAATTCCACTGTTTGGTGGTTGCTGCCGCCGCCAAAAAAGTCAGGTAAACTGAGGCGAGAGACATGACTGGTGGACTGAAGACGTCGTCGTGGTCGTTTCTTGTCCACATGGTAAATTAGAAGAAAAAAGACAAAGAAACGGCCCTTCTCACGGGCTTTCTCCTACTTACGTGCAGCACTGCATATGCCTTCTAGATTCGAAATGGTGCGACGGAAACAAGCCCGCATGCGACCCAGAAGAATAAGTGAGAAAAACATGGCGCTTCCCTCGGGTCAATTAGGAATTAATTCACGGCACCCACGGGTCACGAAATCCCCCTGTCGACTTCTCCCCTCATCCTTCCTCTCTCCCCCATACTAGAAGTCTCCGGGATGGTGTAAGCATCAGGGGTTAGGTTGTCATGGACGCCTGATCTTCAGACGTGTGAAGGTGGGCCCCTCTTGATCGGCCCTACACTACATGATTTGCCTTGAGGGGGTGGGTGGGTTCTAGGCAGGCTGCCACGCTGCCTGGCGTGCCTGGACCTGATGAGCCCTTTCTCTTCGGCTCGTGCCGCCCGCAGTGATCTTCATGGAGAAAGAGGACCGGCACATCGCTGTTGATCTTGGTTGCAGCCACAGCCTATTACCCGAGTCGATGGCTTGAATGGTCCAGCATTCACGTGCCCAACGCCCTGACCTGCTGATCGGTTTGTCGAGTCAGTGCTTGAGGTCATACTATGATACACATCAATCCATCCCAATCATAGAACATGACATATTGAGGGCACCAATAAGGCGGACGGCTGATGCAATGGCGATATAAGACAAGTGGGATGCCAACGAGCGCCCTCGTTCTTGTAAAAGGTTTCTTATGAGAAGCACCTTATGAGAAGCAATGTGTCTGGGCTATTCATTCTCAAACCAACTATCTGTTGGGGCTACGGGAAGTGATAGAAGTGTATTTTCTAATAATATCTGATGTCCTGCACATACTGCAAGGCTGCCAGGGGCCAAGAAGTACGCAATCGCAATCCTGGCAGGATTTCGTGCCGAGTTTGAATCATTGATTGAGCCAGTGGCGTTCTTTGCGATCTAGCGGAATTTGGCAACCAACATTGAGACGAAACTTGAAGGCTCGGTTTATGCAACTTCGGCATCCTTTTTCGATTTTTGCTTTTTTTTTTTTGGTCATTGTTGTTGGCTTTTTTCTCCATATCTTAGCTTCGCTCTTTGCTACTCAATCTCTTTTGTCTTCTGAAACTGAAGGAATTGATGCTGGTGAACTTTTGATCCCGCCCTAAGCGCTTCTTCATGTGTGAAAGGATTGATAATAATTACTGCATGTCAATACAGACTCCCTTGCTGGAAATGCCCATACCCTGCACCAATTTTTCTCATCATGACCTATCTTCGGTGGTCATATCTACGAGAGTGATCACCATGCCCGTACTTGTTCGCCCCCCTCCGATCCCGTCAGCCCATTTCATGCGAATACCCACGATCACGGCTCTCGGAACTTGTCACCGTGTCGAACCCCCTCGAGTTGCCATTCATGCTGCTGCTGCTGTTCGATCCGCGGCCCATCTTGAACGCGAATGCGATGGCGTCTAGCAGCTCGCTCGGGTTGAGCATGCCTGTAAAAGCACGGATGCCCAGGAAACCGCCCTGGTAGTGCAGATACCTAGACTCGCCCGGCCCAGACTCCACGTGATGCCGGCCGATGATATATGGGCCGACGTCGTAGGCGTAGTGGAAGAAGATGGAGAAGGGAACCGTGATGACGCAGTTGACGATGGCGGGGATGCCCGCGACGGCGTCGGCTTCGCTCATGATGCTGGTCGGCGACAGAGGCGATGGGTTGATGTCATTCAATACCCAGAAAATGATCTGAATTTTCTATTAGTAACCCCAATCCCATCCCAGAATATTGATTTTCCACAAGTGAAGACTCACGTTCATGAGGAAGTTCAAGCCAACCATCAACTTGAATGCAAACAGTTTGGATAGCGGCTTGTGGCCTGACAACTCGGCCTTGAGGAATTTGTAGAACCTCAGGCATGACATGACGGCTGTGATAAGGGACAACATATGAATCAAGTTGATCTAACATGATTTCACTTATAGTCAGTCTCTCGGTCTCCAAACGCAAAGCTCTCCGCCATTATTATTGCATATCACTTCCCCAGATTGTCTAGCAAGCAAGTGCTGACAACCGGGCTCAAGGTCAATCCCGGGTATTTCATCATCTTCTTTTTCTTTCTTTCTTTCTGTTTCTTTTTTGACTAGGGAGAAGGATCCGAGACTTACCCATAAGTGTGCGAAATAGGGCTTGTTGCTATTCGCACAATAAATGTTGATATTTGGCGAGTTGGTAACATCTGTCGCGATCGTAACCAGAAGCTGAACCACCGGGTATTGAAACATACAGAACCATCTCCTCCTGTACCATTTCAGACCATTCTTCGGAGCCCTGCCCCTCTTAGATGGCACCTGCAGGCCACTGAAGAAAAAATCGCGCTGATTCTCGTGCGGGCTGATAAATTCCAGCAGCAGCAGGAAGAAGTTGGCCAGCGCCATCGATTGCATCATGTCGGCCCAGACGGTGATATAGAAGTACGCTGACGGAACAATCTGCCCGATCAGGTTGAGCAGAGCGTTGATGGGTATGAGGAGGCAGATGCGCAGGATCTTGAGCTGCTCGTTGGGCTTTGAGAGATGCGTCGCATGGCGGAACATCAAGATGAAGATCGAGAGGATCGAGAAGCCGGCTGCAGCGGCGGAGATGATCGTCCCCAGCTGGTGCCAGCTATAACCTCCGGCGACAGGGTCGGTCGGGGCTGTTTAGAGTTCTGTATTAGCATTCTGCAGAATCCTTCGTGCTGTTGTGATTTGAATAGTGACAGAGACACCACCTCTGACGATGCGCACCCGATGGTCGCTCTTTTTGCAGAGAGAGAGAGAGGGAGAAAAGCTTACTTTCTAGAAGGGGGTTTGGTAGCGAGCATGTGTGATTTGATGATGAGCTCGACGAACTGCTGCTCTTGTGACTGAACAGCCCCCGAGATAAGAGATCATGGATCGTTGAAGCCATGGTTGAGGGCCCTGTTTCACAAACTTCTTTGTTGTTCTTTTCCCTTCCCGCTGGTGTCAATTTGTCAAGTATCACAGTTGAGAGACACAATGTCCCTCAGAAAAAAAGGGGGGAAAGAGGTGGAAATGTTGCGCCTCAGAACACCCTCTTTTTCTTCTCTGTTTTTCTCTCCCGGTGATTCTCTTGTGTTCTTATCGCTCTCGATTCTATCGATGAAACAGTCGGAGGATCGGGCGGCCGGTTGGCCAGATGAGGAACGTACACCGAGGCCCTGCAGAGGAGAAGGCTTGGGCAGCGTGACGGATTCTAAGGTGTTGATGAGAACGCAGAAAGACAGTCGATCGATGTGTAGGATAAAGATCAAAAACCTTTAAGTCCAGAGAGGAGCAGGTGTTCAGCCAGAAAAGTAAGAGTAAAGGGAGAAGGATGATCTTGGACCCAGCAAGGCGTGGACAAATCTGCATGTATATACCCCCGATCTACCGGTGTGCAAGCATGGGGGTGTCGGTCATTCTCGCATTGCGATTGACGGGCAGTGCACCGGAGAATCTGCTTTATAAACCAGCGCATCCACACAAGCCACAAGGGCTGCGCAAGGAAGTATGCTCACTAGAACTTAGTTTGATCATGTATCTTTGTGTATTCCTACGCGCTGTACACTGTCGACCTACGGGTTCCCAGTCGGTACTCTCTCTTTTCAAGGAGTTGACATCTGACACTCTCAGGGTCGTCTCCGTTACCACTCAAAAACCTGCAGCCTTCTGCCCCAGATCCCCCCCCCCTCCTCAAAAGGACGTAGCATTGCCGGAGACTTTGACGTTTGTCACAGCACATCGTCATAGTTCCCCTCTCCATTGGCCAAGAGTCTTTAAAATTGGTTCGAGCTGGGTCAGATCTGGCGGCGAAGGGACGGAATTGAAGAAAGATGAAATCACTCCTGCAGCAAGGGTGTTGCATTGCGAGAGGACCCCTGGGCAGCAGGCTGAGAGGCCATTGGATAGGCCTTGATCACCTGCCCCATACGTCGGAGCTTGAGATGTAAAAGTGCCGACTTGCGGCGTGCGGGTGACGACTCAATGCAGACGCACCCACATTGCCTTCCCACCTGGCCTGGCTCCTCTTCTCTTTGTATTGTCGTATGTTGAGTCCATAGTCTTGAACATGTTGATTATAGAGCTGCAGCGTGTGTGTGTGTGTGTGTGTGGTGGCTGGGTCTCGCATACCGAAATACTACCACGTGTGGAGGCCAGAAAGTTGAAACCCACTTTGTCCCCCCCCCCCCCACACACACACACTCTTTCACTCACTGTCACGCTGCTTTGCTCATGTTCTAGACAATTCCAAGGTTTACTCGAGAATTCTAAGTTTCTGGTTTTTCAAAATACCAATGCCTTCTCTTTTCATCTTCAAATGCCTGAGAATAGCCATCATTGCTTTTCAGAATGCTTTGGCGAATGCCATCATGCCTCGCCCTTGCTACATATTGTTAGCAGCAAGCGGTTTTCTACCAAGGCGCCGTGTAGATCATCGGGGTCGGCGCTTACACGGTGCGTGCAAGCTCCGTGATCCAGGACACTGCCTCACAGTCTTGCCATTTAGAACATCTCGTTATCGCATCGACGGTCGTGGTTTATTTAATCTTGTTGTGAGCGCACACTACATCGTCAAATATTCTTTACCGTACCAACGTTTAGGCCTGAGTTCAGCCTTGCAAGCATGCACGTAGAGTGGTGGCATCGCTGCCTACAACAAGTCCATCCTCTCCCTCTCCCTTTCTCTCTTTCTGTCTTCCTCTTTCGTTATCTCCCCGATATCCGGCCCATCCAGCTTTCTCCCCCCCCCCCCGGCCCCCGGGCCCCCTTCCAACCCCTACAGGCTTCCTTTGTTGACAAGGGGTTTTAGATTGGATCCGGCATATGTACAAAAAGGATTGCCATGCATCCATACGGCGCACATAAAGGGCCTCAAGGGCAGTCACATTGAACTTCACAAGGAAACCAGGATATCTCCATTTAAAGTTGGTCTTTGAGCCGGTCTTGATAAAAGATACTCGGTAAGATAAGGTACTTGTTCAGGTAAGAAATGAAGTATTTCGAATCAAAATGGTCCTTGAGGCATGACCTTTTTCAGCCTCAAAATGGTCTTTTATTGTTATTTCAAAAAGGGAGGAACGCTTTGAGGAAAGAAGAAGATATTGTCTTGTCTTCTTTCCTCGTTATCTTGATTTCTCCATTCCTGCTGTGCCTCCAGCGGCAAGCTGCTTCCGCCCCGGGCCTTTACTCTGTTAAACCGCTAGAGGCATGGTAGGAACTATGGATCCTGGCATGATCAATTTCATGGCTCTTCGCGAGCGAATTCCTGCCATCAGCGTTTATTGATATACTTGCGAGGACTCCCACTTCCGGCTCTCCGCGACCACAAGTATCTCGCTGAGCTTGACCAGTCGCGTTGTCGACGAGTTGCAATTTCCCGACCCGAAGCAGTCTTCCAGGACAAGTGGTGAAACATAAGGCCCATATGATTCTTGGTAAAAGGATACAGCCGGACTGAACTTGACCAAGTGAAATACATATCAAATTAATGTCTAGGCGGCGGTTAGGGCTCCATGGCCCTGACGCTCCTCCAAAAGATGTATGATCAGCTACTCATACTTCACACTTGCTACTTCTCATTATACAGCCTCTGTGTGGTGGGCCTGTGCAGCGTCACGATTTTCTTTGCCCAGCACACCAGCACCCCCATCCTTCTCCCCGCTAGGACTGCTCGAAGCTGTTGGGAGCACATCCGTGCCAGCCTTGGCCCGGATCTTCGCCATCTCTTCGGCAGGAGGCGGTGTCCACTTGGCCGACTTGCGAGGGTTGACATGCTCCAGATACATGGTATCGATCTCCTCCAGCGTCCTGCCCTGACCCTCGACCACAAACAGGTAGACCAACACGCCGCCTATCAGGTTACACGCGGCAAAGACATAGCCCAGGGCGAAGTCGATGTCTGCGGTGATGAACGGCGTGAAGAACGCGATGAGGAAGTTCCACAACCAGTTGCTGGCGGTGGCAAGGGCCATGCCCTTGGCGCGGTACTTGGATGGGTAGATTTCCGCGATGAGCGTCCAGACCATCGGGCCCCAGGTCGTGGCGTAGCCGAGGATGAACAGGGCGGCCATGACGATGAGGACGATGCCGGCCTGGGGTGTGTTGGACGGGGTGTTAACGTCGAGGGCGAAATGGCCCACGGAGGCAAAGATCATAAAGCAAACAAACATCCAGATGCTGCCCACGATCAAAGACCTGCGGCGGCCATAGTGCTCCACGAGGTACAGCCCAATAAAGGTGACGCCAAAGTTGATGCCGTTTAGGATCATTTGCGTGATGAAGGAGCTGATGGACACTGAGCTGAAGATTGTCTGCAAGACATGATCATATTAATAAGTGAATTGACAGGTCGGTTATTCATCAAGGAGGGATAGCAGTGCATGGGGGGGGGGGGGGATCTAATACATACCGTTCCATAGTAAAAGAAGTAATTTGCCCCAGTCAGCTGCTGGAACATCTGCAGCATAACTCCCAGCAAGATCCTGTAGGTCATGCGCGGTGCCTTGAACATGCTCACCATCTCTCGGACGGATCCTTGCTTCTGTGACTGCATCTCAATACGCCACTTGCTCTCCAGCTCCTCCATCTGGGTGAAGATGGCAAAGTGGTTCTCTGGCGCCCCATACACACGCATCAACGTATGCTTGGCCTCTTCCACGCCACCTTTTCTGTACACGAACCGCGGCGTCTCTTTGAAGAACCAGACGCCGACGCCAAGGATCAAAGTCCAGATCCAGCCGATGCCGATGACAATGCGCCAGGAGCCAGAGTTGTCCATCTGGTGTGTGTAGGTGCCGTAGTTGAAACACGCAGCAAGGAAAATCCCAAGCGTGATGAAGAGCTGGTATGTACAAACCAGAGCACCACGGATCCAAGGCGGACTGCTCTCTGCTTGGAACATGGGGACGAGCAGGCTCAGAGCACCAACGCCGAAGCCGGCCACCAGACGGCCGACCATAAACTGCTGCCATGAGGTCGAGGCAGCGACCTGGATGACGAAGCCCACGGCGACGATGGCACTCCAGAAAGAGATGGAGGGGCGGCGGCCGATCCAGTCGGCGATGGGTGCCGCCACGAGAGCGCCCACGAGGGTGCCTATCGACAAGAGACCGACAATAAGTCCCGACCTGACGTTGGTGAAGGCGTAGGACCCATCTGACTGCATTTCTGCGAATCTCTTTTTGAAGTCGGGCATTTCTTGGAAACCAGATATCTGCCCAGTGTCATATCTGTGCCAATGATTGATTAAAAATCGCCATCATAACCAGCGAATAACGAGTTAGGAACAAGCTTACCCAAAGATGAATCCACCCATCGACACCAAAACGCCCATACAGAAGGACCGCCCTGTGATCCTGGGGAGGGGAGAGTAGTCCAGGTGAGCAAGCTCTTTACGAGCATCGATGCTCACCTCGGAATTGGGGTTCGCATAATCAAAGTTTATTTTGCTGTTGAGGCTCAGCATCTTGACGACGGCATACACACAGACTCGAAGATGGGACGATGGTATGTATGCTCCTCGTCGATGACAGTCGATAAAGGGTTGAGGGATATCCGGCAGGGCAGGTTCTCTTTGAGGTTCTGCCCAGACTATTTGTACTGTCCAGAGAAAACTGCACACCTCTTCTTCGGTGGGGGTGGTCGATCAATGATTGTTAATCCGGTGAGCGTGGACGAGATCGTCACCAAGACCACATGTCCCTCCACGGGGTTTTCTCGCGGGGATATTGTGGAGAATCTTGTGGAGTACGTGTTGCATTTCAAACAGGAGCGAGGGCTTTTGCTGTTCTTTCTTTGTTGTGCGTGATTGATATGGGTACTCGGATCAACATAATATTCGGCCCTTTGTTTCGAGCAATGACATCAATCCCAAGCCGAGAAGACGCCGGCTGATCCGTTCCCAAGCAGCGGCAGACACGACAGGGGGGTTTCCCATAATGGAACGGCAGCTGGATCTTTGTCAAGGCTGACGCTGCGAACCGCTGGCGCCGAGGAAGAGAAGGAGGACGAATAGCAGATTCCATAGTAAACCTGTGCGGCTCTTTCTGCTAGCATCATCTGGGGTGCATGACTTGGATGGTTTAGGGGTCCCTCTTTGTATGTCGACGTCATACTTTCTACAGTCGGGATTATGCATTGCCCCTGGGCCGTTATCCCTCGACGTCATCCTTTTCAGGGCCTGACACCAACCAGACGCGCGGGTTCTTGCTGCTGGCTACTTGAAAATCTTATTTTTTCTTGCTTTCTTTTCTCTCTTCTTTTTCCTTCGGCAAGGATATAATTAAGTCAGCTTGAACGACGGATACACTGCCCATGACTGGCTAGAGACTTACAAGTGTTTCGTAGTATTTCGTTTGAATGCGAGACATTAAATTTGTAGTGTCTGATTAATATGCACAGATCGAGTTGGCATAGCACAAGATTTGCAGACGTCAAAGCCTATTCCTTCATTGACAGATACATTAAAGCTTTCCTTTTTTTTCCACATAACTAGTATGAGCATATCCATTCCTAGGACTTCTCGATCGTCGGACAGACCGGGTCTTGACTCGAGTATGTTTTGCTCTTGAACCCTGGATGTGGCAGAAACTGGAGTGACGCAAGCTGCCGAGACAAACGCCCTGCGACACGGCATATCTTGCGTGGAACTGCGATCCACTACCGCCTTGGACCTGACTCCGACTTTATGCTAGGAATAATACAGCCAATCACGACTTTCAACCACGCACTTTGAGATCCCTTTCGTATTTTAGATTATCTAGTCTATGCAGAGCAGTATCAGAGACTACAGCGCGAGACCGCCTTTTATGCTGCAGTATGAGATCATGCTATTCATTGGTTGCGATACTGATAAATCCTTCTCCGCCTTGCTGTTTGTGCTAAGGAGCTTGCATTATCAAAGCCAGACGTGCTGACTACTTCGTTAGATGTTCATAGGCAGCGTACTTCTTCTGGGTGCAATGCTGTCATATTGACCTCTTTGTGCAAGAAAGACATCATAATTCATCATTACAGATGTTGAGTATTGGAAACCGTTGACTAAATCATGATGGACCCCTGGTTCTTTTCTTCTTCTTGATGTCTCATCACTGCTGTAGATAGCTTTACTATGCTGTGATTATCAAATAATATCTGCCTCATAATGGCTGGCCCCCACAGTCTTGGAAGGCATTTTGACCGGACTTGGAACCGGGGGGAAAAGAGGGAAAAAGAAAAAGGAAAAGGAGAGGGGGGGGGGGGAAGGGATTCAACGGAGAGTAGAACTCGGAAAATAAAAAGTACATAAACAAAACATACTTGAGACTGCCACATTCACTAAAGGTCAAAACCAGATTCGAGATTGGGCGTTCATGGCTCGTAATGTCGCAGCCTAATGACCACCTGCATGGCTTCATCCCAAAGAGGGCACAATAAGCACACTAGAACCATGCCAAGTGATCCTTCCACGTTCAGTGTAAATCACAGGATGCGGTGAACAATCTAAGACAGGGTAGGAACGGGCCTTTCGCTGTCAGATCCAAGTTGTATATCACTGCCAATTTCCCCACCAGACCAGCTTCCGGATCGCCCATTTTGACTCCTTTTGCGTGGCAACCAAAGTTCTATCCGAGTACAGAGGCAAGGACACGCGCGCAACTTGGTCAAATCAGAGTGCCCATCTCGACTCTTTCCGTCCACAATGCATGTCTTCGCCTTCTTGAACCTGGCCGCAGTGGCAGCTGCCTCTGCCCTGCCCCAAAAGAAGATGGCACGGGGTCTCGACGTCCCCTCTCTGAGCGTGCCTGAATGCCCTGCCGTTGGCACCGTCACTTACAACACGTCTGTCCCCAACAACGACACCGCCGCCTTTCCTGAGACGAGAGCCTCCCTTTGCTATGATGACAGCTTCATCCGCATCACCTTCACTGCTCTCCAGGAGGAGTACTTTTACTGTACGTGTTCCCCTCCTAGCATACCCCGCCCACTGACCAAGGCCACTCACCATAATAATTATTTAGACAACGACAGTGTCCCCACCAATGGCGACATCTACGACTACGAGGTGATGGAGGCATTCATTGTGAGTATTTTCTCACTCCTGTCTGGTTTCGAGAGGGGGCAAGGTGTCGCTTTCCGGCTCTCACCCTCCGAGCACCCGATGGATTCTGCAAGCCGCTGACGCCACCCACCATGGACACAGTACAGGGGGACGAACGACCCCCAGACCTATCTCGAGTTCGAAGTGGCCCCCAACAACGTCACGTATTCCTCATGGATCTATAACCCCTCCAAGGTCCGCGCCACCGGTGCAGCCTTTACAGACGCCTTCATCACCGACCTCGTAGCGGACCAGCTCTCGGCCAACACTACCATCGTTAGGCCGGAGGACCTCTGGTACTCTCACGTGCAGATCCCCCTGGGGTTCTTCAACGTCGACACGGGCGAGGCCAAGGGCACGCGCTGGCGAATGAACTTTTTCCGCACCGTCACCTCGGCCGAGCTCTTTCCCACCCAGTATTACGGTGCCTGGAGCCCTCCCAACGAGACCAACTTCCACATGACTCCCTTCTTTGGTCATGTGTACTTTGTTTGATTGTTCTGGGATATGGTTGCATTTATTAGGATCTAGTTGGTGAGGGATGGTTACATGGGTGTTTTTCTTGTTCCATGGGAGGAGGCATGGGTAGGTGAAGGAGGATATACTCTACTTACTAATACAGGCAGATCTCTGCAGCAGCAGGTAATAAATGGATATGGCATCACAAGGCACTCCACTCGAGCTGCTGCCCGTGTTACAGATTTGAATGGCACACAAGCTTGTAGGTTGACAACCAGTGTAGTACAAGTGAAGTATGGATGATGGACATAGTTCTAAGGGTGATCAGCAACACATTATTATAGACATAGACAAATACTTTCATACATAGATTTACAATGCTTCTTTGCTTCTAAAAGGGGATCTGATCTTCACTATTCAGCACTGTGCTACTGTAGGTTGGACACTAGAAGGGGGGCCGTTAGGCCTGGTGTCAGGGGTAAGCTTGGCTGAACAAGGATCACTCCACCCCCTGCGCCCACCCCCCCCTCCCCCAAAAGGCTCTACCCCGCAGCAGCAACATCCCACCTTCAGAGGAAATCCCGCCATGAAACCACTTTTGGCAGAGGGAAATAACACCAAGTCCCACACAACCAACCAGCACTCAGCGGCATCCAGCACCATATCCAGAACCAGAACGGAGCAGCGCAAATAGCCTGAATTCTGTGGCGTCACCGTCCGTCTCCATTGTTTGCGTTTTCGTCGCTCCTTGCGCTCCAATCACGATAATTATGCTACTCTGCGAAGGCTCGCTGTGGAACCGAGGTTTGGCATAGGACCGATACTTAAATAAACAGCTTTTACCCTCTCGAGCGCTTCTTCTTCTTGGCCGCCCTCTGTCCCTACTCGTGCTGCTCATCTGGTGGATCAACTGCTTCTGCTTCGTTGTCTGCTTAAAGTTCCTACCGCCATGTCTACAACCGACGAAATCACCTTTCTGCCCCTGGGCGCGATCCTGCAAGCCCTCCCCGTCGCAGGCACCAACATCGTGCAAGGCTTCTCCTCCCAGGCCGACTACGAGGCTCACAACACTGCACACTTCGGCGCCACCATCGGTCGTGTGGCCAATCGCATCTCCGGTGCTACCATCCAGTCCCTCAACGGGCGGTCCTACAAGCTCGCCGCCAACAACGGGCCCAACAACCTCCATGGAGGCCCCAAGGGCTGGGGGAAGCGGATCTGGCAGGGCCCGGAGCCCGTCGGCGTCAAGAAGAACGTGGGCGCCCAAACGCTGAGGGAGGGAGGCGAGACCGTCAGGTTCAGCCTGACCAGCGAGGACGGCGATGAGGGGTTTCCCGGCACCGTGGAGGCGAGCGTGGTGTATACGGCTGGCAAGACGGACGAGGGTGGCAAAGAAGTCACCGTGCTGGGGATCGAGTATGAGGCGAAGCTCGTCGGCGGGGCGGACGAGACCGCCATCAACATGACAAACCACTCGTACGTTGTTGAGAGTGACTTACCCTCCCCCCCCCCCAAAAGTCCCCCCTCATTCGTCATCTGTTGCCTTTCCCACTTTCAGGCGTGGTGGTGATAGCAGGGAAGGGATAGACTGACAGTTTGGGATGATACGCTCAGCTACTTCAACCTCACCGGCGGCCCAACGATCGAGGGCACTGAGATCCGCATCCTCACCAACTCCCACCTCCCTCTCGACTCGGGCGGCATCCCAACCTCTGGTCCGGCACCCTTCCCGAAATTCCAGGGTGGTCACGACAATCCCTTTACGCTCGGCGCCACGGAACCAGATGTCGACGACTGCTTCATTGTGAATCAAGACCCCCGCTCGGTGCCCCTGGACACGCGGGGCCAGCCCCTCAACAAGCTGGTGGCTGCGTACCACCCCGAGAGCAAGATCCACCTCGAGGTGTACAGCACCGAGCCCGCCTTCCAGTTCTACACGGGCAAGTACATCGACATCCCAGCCGTGGGCGGTGTCCCGGCACGCGGGTCGAGGGCGGGATTTTGTGTCGAGCCGAGTCGATGGGTCAACGCCATCAACGAGCCTGCGTGGAAGAGCCAGATGCTGCTGAAGAAGGGGGAGACGTATGGTGCCACGATCGTGTACAAGGCCTGGAAGGATTAAAAAAAAATAAACTTGCTAAAAGTTGGGATGGATTTTTGACGTGCTTGTTTGGGAGAGAGGTTAGAGAGCTAGCTGTCTCGGAAGAGAACCAGGCGCATTCCATATATCTACAGCAAAGTCCGTCACAGCCACCCCCCACCCCCCCCCCCATCTTAATCATCCTCAACCTCCACCTCATCATCCTTTGGTGCAGAGGTAGGGGTAGGGCCCTTTGCCTCCTGCTTCCGATACAGACCCGCCAGAAAATCGCTCGTGCTCGCCTCCTCGATACTCTTGTCCTCGCGTTTCTGTAGGAACCTCGGGAACCGCAAGCTGAGCCCCCTATCCTCGCTCACCAGACCGATGGCGGCTGTGTATGTGGGGCTCAGCGTGATATCCGCAAAGGCCATCTCCCACACCTCCTGCGGCTCAAACCAGACATCTGGCCGGGGTCCATTGTACTCGATAAAGCCCGGCTGAGTTTTGCTTGTATTCTGGGGAGCCCCCGTCTCCTCGCCGTCGTCATAGTGCGCCCGATTGGCCTTGTAGAAGGCGTCTGTAAATCCTGAGATACACTTGGTCACAACCTCGAGACTGCCCGTCTCCTCGTTGCGGCAGGCGAGGAGGATAGGTGACCACCACTTGTTCTTGCGCCCTTGTCCGTGCCAACCCGCCACGGGAATTAGATCAAGCGTGTCCGAGGTCGTGCCGTAATCCTTTTTCACTTTCAACCAGGAGTCGAGGCGCTTGTCTGGCTCGTATGTCGCAAGGAGAGGTTTCCTTCGGCCCTTTTTCTTTTCCTTATCATCAACGTCGGGGTCGCCGCCGCTGCCGCCCTTGGCCTTCTTGGCCTTTGGGCCCTTAGCCGCGGGCTGAGGTTTCTCGGCTTCCCCAGAGGCCCCGCCGGCGCCGCCGTCGCCTGTGTAGGCAAGCTCGGGAAGGTGATCCAGAATTTTGACCATGATGCCCTCGCACTTGATTTGTGTTGCCGACTTGAAGAATTCCTGTATCGTCTCGGGTTCTTGCGAAGTAGCGTCCACGCTCTGGACCCAGGTAAAGTTGTGCGGCACCTCGACAAACAGGGACCGCAGTAGGTTACGACGCTCGCGGAAAGGTCTGTCCAGCAGCGGTTGCCCATTAAGATACATCAGGTCGAATGCGAACATGCAGACGTCGATGGTCACACTACCGATCTGCACGTCCTTTCTGGCTCGGTTGGAAAGCGTCTGGAATGTCTTCAGCTCTCCTGTCTCCTTGTTGATGGCCACAACTTCGCCTTCCATGATGAAGCTGTCTACGCCCTCCCCACGAATCTTGGGCATCAGCGCAACCAGGTCGGGATACTTGTCTGTCATGACCTCCAGGTGCCGGGAGAAGATGGTCACCTTTCCCTCCTTGTCACAGTGTATCTGCGCGCGTTGGCCATCATACTTGAACTCGCAAGCAAATTCTCGGCCGTCTAGCTTGGTGAGTATTTCGGCAAGGTCTCTGGTGATGCTCCCGAGCATTGGCCGCAGCGGGACGTGTAGGGTGAGACCACAGCGTATCAACAGCTCATCTGAGATTCCGATCTCGAGCAGCACCGGCACAAGGTCGTTATAGTTTGGTCTCCTGGCAAAACATGCCTTGACCAATTCTTCCGCCCTGGCGTAGATCTCTGCAAGCTCCTCCTTTTTCATGGCCGCCAGTCCTTTCCGATCTTGGAGAGGAAAGTCGGCACCTGGTGGACGAGAGAGTAAGAAAGCTCTCGCGAGCGCAATGAGCATCGTCGTCTTGACCGCACCGATCCGGAGATGCTGGCATAACGTCCGGACGATGTACCTACTCTCCTCGCCACCCCGAGCATCCTGCAGCAGGCGATCGACAATCCGCTGCTTCTGTTCGACACTGCCCTGGCCAGAGCTGTTGGCAATCTTGACCAGGGACTGGTAGACACCCTTGATAGTCAGTGGCTTTGGCTTCCGCAACGTGAAGCTCTGCTTCTTCTTTGCTTCAAAAGCTACATCGCCCGGGTCGCCGTACTTGTCATAGATGGTCTTCAATGCCCGCCCGTCCAGACCACAGACCTGCTTCAGCGCCTTGGAAATTGCCGAGCCGCCGAGACCCAGCTCAAGTGAGATGTATGGCGGTGAGATGGAATTGGTTGCCAGCCATACTGCTGGGAGCAAGCTGGAGGGATCGGCCTCGATCAGGAGCCGGACACAGTTGACCAGCGCATCCACCGTCGCGATTCTTTTGGTGGTGCCCCCCACGATCACGAAGCACCGGGTGAGCAAAGCATACGAGGCATTGCCGCCTTCTGCCGCCCAGGCCTTCTGTAAATCTGGTATATACTTGGACGTTTCAAAGGTCAAGGGGCTCTCGTCCAAGGGGATCGAAGCCGAAGCTGTCTCCTCCGCATCGGCCATCGACTGGAGGGACAGTGTGCTTTTCCCCTTGAGCCCGAATGGGTTGGTAGGTTCTCCTTTCTGTGCCTCCAATGTCCCAGTCCTTTCGGCTGCTGGGCATGAAGGTTCGAGCGGCGTAGCTTGCTCCTCCTTCTCAGAATCATGTTGTCTGGCTTCATCCAACTGCCCACCCTGAGCGTCCTCCTGATCCCATTCAGCCTGCAGCTTTCTGGCCAGGTCCTCGTCTGTGAGCTCATGATGAGAGGCATTTCTCGCAGGCCCAACTCCTGGTGGCGTCACCCCACCGCCTCCCAGGTTGGGACGGCTGGGAGCCGGCACGCCAGCATTCTGCTTCTGTCTGGCAAAGAAATATTCGAGACCCTTGGAGGGCTGCTTGACATCGTTGTTCAGTTTGCGCTTCTTTGCCGGACTCGACATGGTTGTGCTGAGGTGCTGAGGCCCGTTTGAGGGTTGATTCGCGAGGCGCGAGTCTGCGACCTCATTGAGAAGACTTTGGTTACTTCATCTTCAGGTTTTTCGGTGGTTTTGTTTTGTTTTCTTGGCTAGAATAGGCAGATGTATCGTTCAGTAATCGTCTCAAGTGGTTGATGTCACCAAGTACCCGCCCACCCCTGAACCCTGTTCATAGCCATGGAGACTGTCGATTGGCCAGCTCGGCACCAAATTTTGGCCGTCTTCCGTGCCGCTAGTACCCCTCAAGCTAACAGGCTCACAAAGGCCTTGGAAAGTGCGACCAGCCAAAGTTTCTGCGGGAAGGTGCCCCACTATCGAGCAGTCGAACTCATCAAAGAAGGGACAAACTGACTTGACCTGGCGACATCCACACCCCTCAAACCTAAGCGCCTCACTTGTCTTCTCTCCCCTACTTCTTCTCCTCTCCTCTTTCTCCTGTCCCCCGGCCTTCTTCCTGGGCCATACCCAATCTCACAGTATACAGGGCATCGACATCCAAAACGTTGCCCACCATGTCTAACAACGAAGATCCACAAGAGCGGCCGGCCGAGGTACACCAGATAATAAATGGCCTCGAGCGATACAACCCAGAGGCAGTAGGCCCCCTTGAGGCATACCTCCAGCAGCAATGCGAGCAGAGGTACTGTGACGGCAACGCAAACAGAGTCCTCCTGAAGCTGTAAGCCCACCTACTCCCCTTTCTCGCCCACTTTCTCAACCTCCTCGTCGCACGTCGCGTTGCTTGGATGGTGTTGTGTACCAGGATGATCGAACTCAACCACGTTTCCTATTACCTGACGCCTCTGGCGCTTGAAGTGGAAATATTAGCTCTATCTGACACATACAACCTCTCTTTTCTCTACTGCCATCGCTGTCATGCCCTTGACTGCGAAGCTAGCGCACGTTACTGACTTGACTTCTCTCTCTTTCTTGACGAACAGCTACCAGCTCAACCCCGACCGCATCAAGGACGAGGTCATCACCAACATTCTCGTCAAGGCCATGACTACCTTCCCCTCCCCGCAGTTCAACCTTGCCCTCCACCTCCTCTCGCCCTCCTCCCTCGCTAGCGGCTCGGAGCTTGCTGAGGCCGTCTCAAAGCTGCGTGCCCTCAACGCTCACCTTGAGGGAGCCTCGTTCGCTCGGTTCTGGGCTACCCTGGACTCAGATGACCTCTATGCCGACCTGACCACCGACATCGACGGCTTCGAGGAGACCATCCGGGTGCGCATCGCACAGCTCGTGTCGGAAGCCTTTAGGGAGGTGCAGACTGTTCCCGTGCTGGGTGATTGGCTTGGACTTGAGGGCAAGGAGGCTGTTGAGAAGTTCGTGGTTGAGACCTGCGGCTGGAAGGTCGACGGAGACAAGGTGGTGGTGCCCAAGAACGCAGACAACGAGGCCAAGAAGGCCGAGATCCGCGAGGACGTCAACGTGGAAATGTTCGCGCGGGTCATCCGTCGGTCCTGGGAGGAAGCTGCATAGGATGGGGTTCCCGTTATGACGGCCGTTGGAGGTTGAGAAACAGGTGCGAGCGCAAGCAGGACACACACACACACACACACACAGAGAGAGAGAGAGAGAGAGAGAGAGAGAGACAGAAGAGGAGCAGAAGCAACGAAGCTGTGCTTGGGGGCAGTGGAGGGAACGGAGAAGGGTTGATGTTCACACAACCGCACTTGAGGGACTGCATTTGGCGGTAATTGGCGTTCGGGTTTGATTGGGTTTTTCTCCCGGACCAGACGTGGTCCGAAGCTGTGTGGCCACGTCTCTTATTTCAGAGCAGGGGCGTTTGATGCCAATCTGGAAAAATCAAAAAAAATCAAAAGTAAAAGCCGGAAATACAAGTCCACCTCCATCCAGATTCTGTCAGTGATCAAGTCTTGCATCATCTTCTCAGGCGCCAACATCCTATCTTTCCAAGGCCGCTGTTGGTCAGGCCCGAGAGCGAGAGAAGAGGCTACTAGACTCTTGGTGAATCCCATGGGGAGGCGCATAACGTCGTAGAAGGAATATAAATACAAACACCAATTGAAGGAATCTAGACCTTCATTATCGGCGAATAGATAGTCATGCATCTTCGTTACCTCCAGGAATCGTCTTCTGTAACCGAACATATTTCGCCTCTCTAAGATATCGGGCGCAAGTATTCCCGGAAGAGAGACACCACAAGTTACAGGTGATTGCATTTGATGGGTCACATGTGGATAGTGAGTTCCTTTGCTGCTAGGTAGAGAGAGCTTAACGGATGATCTCACGTAAATCATTACCGGTTGTTTTGTGGAGTCACGAAAGGCTATGTATGCGAAGTGCATTGTGGTATCTACCTACGTACATGTAACACGTGTCGCCAACGTTGCCGTTTTCCCACCACCAGCCTGTTGGGCAAGCTTCATGCTCCCCTAGGCAGCTTGTATGGGGACGGAAAGAAGAAAAAAAAGTCTCAAGCTCAGTCCAAAAGCAGAAATAATCGCGCACTCGCGCGGGGAGGTATCTAGGGCAGAAAAAAAAGGCTATCAAACTCGCACAGCGAAGTAGAAAGGTCAATTCACAGTCGCATCAGCACTGTGGTCAGTGCTTGTCTCTTCTCAACTAACGCCTCGTGCCACATCGAGTCAGTTGTTCGGGATCTTGGGGAAATGTCCAAGTCCAGAGAGCGCTCAGTAAGGCGAGTTGACGACGTCTTCCCTCCTCAGCCGGTCGGCAGCACCCTTCCGCGGCGTGCTGTATGCTCCACCTGCAGCACCGCTTCTCCGCCCGCCCGGACCCATGATTGATTGCCGGGTTGGCCTCTTCAGTTTCTCCTTGGGAATCATGTTGACCTCGTTTGGCAGGGCGTAGATGACGTTCTTGTCGGAACCAAAGCGGAAGTCATCAGCCTTGACCACATCGGAGTAGCGCTTGATCATGTAGGGAGCCTTGTGTCCCTGAACAACCCTCTTCAGGTTCCACTCGATGACGTATGGGCCCGTGGCAGAGATGATAGATGTCTCTTCCTGACCCTCGCCCGCGTTGAATTTGGCTGGGGTAAACGAGACACCCTTGCCAGTCTCGTAGGCAAACTGCGCAACATGCTCGGGAGTCAGGGCCAGGCGGCGCGGCTGGGGCTTGGAGTCAGCGGCGAAGGGCTTCTCGAAGCCGAGCTTGCCCTCATTCTTGCCCGACTTCTGCAGAGCATCAATGAGAAGCAGGTAGGTGCGGCAGGTCGCGAGCACCCAGCGGCCGTCGGCCGACACGTCGAGACCGATGATGGGCTCACCCAGCGCCGGAATGTGCGTCTTGGCATTGATGCCCAATCGGTCGAACAGACGAATGTCACCCTTGTTGGAGGCCACAGCGATGTGGCCCTTTTCGGTGGTCGCGACAGAAGAGAAGTCGTTCTTGGAAACGTACTGCTTCAGCTGGCTGTCCACAAGCTTGTTGCCGGAGAGGCGAGGGTCAACGCGGTAGAGGGCATTGCGGCTGATACCCAGGAAGGTAGGCTCCGAGGTCATTTGCGCAAACTTGTTTTCGGGGGCGAAGGTGATGGCTGGAATATCCTCGTGTACCTGCCACTCGTCCACAACCTTGCCGTACTCGAGATCCATGCGATAGAGCTTGTTGGGGTCTGCATCGTTCTGCAGGATCATGTTGTTGTCCTCGTTGTGCAGCATGACCTTCTTGGGCGAGAACAGCGTGCCCTTTGGAGTTTCGACCTTGGAGATGTTGGTGCTGAACTCCAGCTTGTTGTTCGGGGTGTGCTTGAAAACACCAATCTTGGAGCCGCGGACAACAAATGACCGATCGTGCTTGTAGCCCACAGCAATCGCGCTGTTGATCTCCTTGTCCTTAGGCTGCGTCTCGACATCCTCCTCGTCCTCGTCGCTGTCGTAGTGCTCGCTCCGGGGGCTGTCATCGTCCTCCTCTGACTCTGACTCTTCCTCGTCGGCGGTGTGCCCCTCCGACTCTTCCTCCTCGAGAGGTGGCGCATCTTCCATGGTAATGTCGTTGAAGGCCTCTGCGACGTAATCGCGCTCGGCTTCCTTGACCTTGGTCCACTTGATCTCGTTCAACTGCTCCCATAGGGAGCGCAGCAGACCTTCCTGGAAGCGCTCCAAAGTCTGCTGGTCCTTGAAGCGAAGAAGCCACGAGTAGGCGGACCCGTCGTCAGAGAACTGGTTGAAGATGAAAGACAGGTACTCGAAGTTGAAGACGGGATTGATATCGGCAATGACCGGGATGCCCAGCCAGTCTCGATTATCTTTGCCCTGGACCGAGAGCCAATACTGCCAGTCACCGACCTCGGTCACGGTCGCGGTGACAGACTCATCCTGCAACACGAACGCCCCGGAGGGAAAGTCGAAAAAGTGTAGCTCTGCGTTCTCGGCAGCCAGCAACTCTCTGGCCTCGGGTGCGGCGACGGACTTGGGAGGGCCGACGTTTCTGGCCCTGGAGGGTGGCGCATCGAATTGCTCGTCCTCGGCAGGCAGCTTCCCCCTCTTGGTACTAGTGTTGGCTGCAGCGGCGGCGGGCTTGTTCAGATACATCTGGTCGACCGAGTCGATAGATCGGGCGAGCGTGGGGCTGTGAATAGGGCTAGCCTGAGGGATGGGCTGCTCGTCGAATTCGAATTGCTCGAGATCCTCGTTGGATGCGGTGGTAAAGGGCTTGCGGTACTTCCGCTCGTACTGGCACTGCTTGGCGACAAGCTCGAACTGATCGATCTGGGCTGCGGAAACGGACGCGTCGCAAACGTACTCGAAGACGTCGCCAGCATCACCGCTCAGGTCCTTCCAGCACAGGACCTTGTCGGATGATTCCTCCCTGTTCTTGACGCGGAAGTGTAGGGCCTCGTCGAGTAGAAAGGTCTTCTCGTCGCGATCCGAGGCAAGGGTATCGATCGCAGCGTCCTCTCCCTCCTCCTCGGCAAGCAGATCAGCCTCGCCCTCCTCGTAAACGCGCTGGACGACAAGCTGATACTGGAAATCCTGGGCAGTTCTGCGAATGCGAGCGGCGGCGTCTTTGAAGATGAGTTCAGAGTAGCCTTTGGGGGAGAGGGGGCGGACGAGGTAGAGTTGGCCCTGGGGCAGTTCGATCATGGACTCAGCGCCAGCCGCACCGAAGATGAGCTTGCTGACTGTGAAACGGATAGAGATCAGTAAAATTGTGCGAGGAAAAAGAGAAGGAACAGAATGACCTCCGGGTGAAGGCTCGACTTGTTGACTGATGGCCAACCCCCCAAGAAGAGTGGCCCTGCCCAGAGGGGAAGGTTGGGGGAGGGCGGGTTGCACCTGAAGTTGGCGGGGCAACGAAAGGCATTTGCAGTTTTGACTTACCGTTTCGAAGGACAAACATCTTGGGTGGTCAGCATGAACCAGAGCGAGCGAGAAGGAAAGTAAATTTGTCAAGATTTGTGACGATGAAAAGGAGAGATGGGGGAGACGGGGTATCCGGATTGCTCCCTCCTTGGTCAAGAGGGGATGGGAAGGGGAAGAAGAAGTGGTGATGGGAGACAGTTGCAGCCTTGTACTTGCTTTGTCTTGTGAAAGGGAAAGTGACCGGCGCCTGGCGTCATCAGAGTATCTCTTAGGCTTTCCTGCTTTAGCCTGGGACACGCTGCAAATCTATGCTTGCCACAACCCCACATGACGCATGGGCCAGGCTGCAGGCCTCCCCTAAGCCTGTTCCGGCTAAGCAGCAGAATGAAAGGACAGGGATTAGCCCTGGCGATGGTATTATCATCAAGAAGAGCCCTTAGAGATCCTCCCTCTTGCTTGCTTCATGAACATTGTCTCTGTGTGGCTCTTGATGCACCTGGATCAGTCCTTTGTTGAATAGTTCTGTGACTTAAAAGCCTCTGTCAACATGAACATGAAATAAAGCGTGAACAAAGGCAAATTTATCCAGTGCCTCTTCTTGCTCTCCTCCTTCGGCTTCAACAAGATGAAAGCACATAGGCATTACAGTTGATAGAATGTATTCAGAAAGGCTTGAGTTGTTACACAAGAAGGACTACCACACTCTTCTAGAGGTACAGGGATCAAGTTCTTCCTCATCGTGTTTATACTGCAGGTGTTACAACTCGCTGAATGCCAGCATAATATGGTAATTATTTAAAGCCCCCGCCCCCCCCCCCCTCTCTTTGCCTAATACTTGTTCTACTGCTGTACCACTTGCATCACATCAAATTGTGACTTATGGATGCCTGCATATCAGAATCCCCTAATCAGAACAACCACTTGGAATGATCATGGCCCAGCATACTTACCCAACCCAGGCTTGACATTAAATGCATGGAGAAATTCTTTATATCTTTCCATTGATAATGTTAAACGTATTTTTCTGTAATCAAGGCATGTGATTGACTGTGTAAATCTCAATACTTGAGTAGTCAAGATGGTTCGCTTTGGTCATATCTGATACGCGGTAGTTGCGAAAATAAAATCTCCAGTCAGAGATATCAGGTTGCTGATTTGATCTGGCCAACGTAATGCTGCAAGAACACACTTTGGGCTGTATTGGCGTGATGGTGGGCAGGAGTTGAAAGCAATATTGTCTACTCTGCAGAGACCGTTGTGCTGACTGGCTGATTGTATGGCATTGTGGCAATTCATTGTAAATGGCCATACCTACGGTACAGTGGAGTGTTTAACCGTGAGGACAACGCGCGTATCAAATTTCTGTTCGATATTTAAGAACGTAGCCCTCACCGACCTTCCTGGATATTTTTAGCAAACTGTCCTACTCTTAGACTGAACGCCTACACCAACCCCTACTAATTTAGCAAGAAACAGACTTAGACTTTACCACCCGGCTACACTTGCACCTGGATTAGATGGGTTGCTTCCCCTCCACCCAGAGGCGCACCCAAAGCGCCCTTCCCATCCGAAGTACGTTGAAAAAACAGAGAGACAGGAAGCGGGCCGACTGCATCGTCGTGGTCATGGTCGAGCAGCCCTCTGAGATCACATTGCCCAGGTCACCAGGCCATGAGACGCATGTTCTCGCCTGGCAGGGCCCACCTGATCCAGAGGGTTTTGCCATCCAGCTTGGCCGGGCACCAAAGAGCGGGAGGCACAGGGTGGACTGAGAGCTATTCACACGAAGCAGAGCAGTATTCACCAATCTGGGTTGGTGGGGATAATGATTTTCCATGACTGGTAAATTTCCAGGGAGAAACTGGTATCGCAGCGGGATATAATTCCATCTTTTACAAGAATCAGAGAGCAGATAAATGTTCTTTTTGCCATATCAAGATGTAAGACTATTCCCCTGACATAGACTTGATGAAAGATGATACGATGCAAGAAGTATATAACGATAAGCCAAAACTGTATCCAAAAGTTCCATCACCTGCGGCTTAAGCTTAAAAAATTTTGAAGAGTGCTTAGAGCTGATTAACCTCGCCATCCACTGAAGTGATCTTGCACGCAAGAACGACGTTTGCCTGGTTCATAGGGCTGCCTGCTTAAAGTTCATCAACCTTGGCTTGTGAGCCAGAAGGCTTTTCGTCCTTGACAACTTCCTCATCGTTGGCCATGCTTTCGTTCACCTCCTCGGCACCCAGGGCGTGCCCCGTGCTGAGGTCGAGTATATCATCGACAATCAAGCGCGCGACATTCTTGCCCATCAGCGCATTCGTCTCCATGGTAGAAATGAAGCTGTCCATGCCCGAGGTGTAGTACACACCATTGCCTAGGATGGGATCCTGGAAGGTTACTCGAGGGAGGGCCTTGGGATATGAATGAAACACGTGTGGATAATACCACGAGACCGGCTCAACGATCGCTCCCTCCTCCCCTTCTTGGGCCGGTGTGGTGCCAGTGAAGGCCTTGGGAACATCAACACCGAGGAGGGAGGAGAGAAATTCAGGCGTGACCTCCATGGGCGAGAAGATCTTGTACAACACCTCCTCCTTGCCGCTCTTGGGGTTGATGATGGTGCGCAGGGTGCTCACGGAGAAGAAGCCCGTCTTACCCGCACCCTCCAGCCCAGATGAGCCATCTGCGGCCGGGGCATAGGTGGTCAGCACGGTGGTCGGAACCTTGGACCCGGATTGCAGGCCCAGGAATGCCGGGCTGATGGCAAACGGCGAGGCAAAGAGCGTGACGTGCAGCTTTACGTAGGGAATCTTGTCGATGGTGGTCTGCAGGACCTCGGAGGGAGCATCAATGTCGGTGAACTGGTAAGGGGCGGCGATGATAACATTGTCAAAGGCCACGCCTGCTGGCACCTCGGTCGTCTTGCCGACAGATTTGGTGTTGATAAGGTATCTCGGATGGGCAGCACCGGGCTTTGTGCCCAGAGCGATAGAGGTCACTGATGTGTTGAGAGCAATCTGCGCACCACTCGCGGCGACCATGTGGTCAAAGATCCGCCAGTTCCCGCCCAGCACGGCCTTTGCGCCCTCGGGAGCCATTGATACCATCGTGTCGAGACCGTGAATAGCATTCAGGTTCGAAGCATAGTTGACTCTTGTTGCAGCCTGGACGATGTCTTCGGCAAAAGCAGACGAGATGCCGTTGTCCTCCAGGAACTGCTGACCTGTGACACCCGTCACCTTGGCCAAGTCGAGCTCGAATGCGCGCGTGCTGAGAGACCTGAAGGGGAAGTAGGGCTCTTCGTAGAGCTTGAGGAAGGTAGCGACGGTGTTCTGCATAAGCTTCTGGGCGTAGTACGGCGCGAGGCGGTACTTCCAGACAAGCTTAGCCATATCCCACCACCAGGAGGAGTCGGCGGCCGTCTCAAACACGAACTCGTCGCCATCCCAAATGGCAGTGAGGCGGTCTGCGCTGGTGTAAGGATCTCTGAGCTCGAGTCCAAACAGCTGCGACGCGTTCCAGAGGATCTGGTTTGCTTCGACAAAGATGGATGCGCCTAGTTCGACGGGCTCGGAGGCGTTGCCGTAGGCATCGACAGTGAGTGAGCGGCCGCCAATGTGGCCTGTCCTTTCGAATATAGTGATATTGACGTCGACGTCCTCTGCAGCAGCGTACCTGGACAGGTGGAAAGCCGCAGATGAGCCAGCAGCGCCGGCGCCTTTTCTTCAGCGTCAGCACTGGCCGGATGAGACGGAACAGAATGAGAGAACAAAAGACGAGCAAGAGGAAACGAGGTACAGCTCCCTAGAAAACGGTGACAATATTGTAGGTACAAATAAACTGATGGAAACAAGCATAGGAGCGAGTCCTTATAACAAAGCGGGCACCAAAATTTCATCCTCTGCAGCTCGGCCGAGCTGAGTCCACAGGCTCTGTCCATAGCTATATATGAAAACATGATCTGGTGAGGAGAGATGAGAGCGCTTACCTATAATAGCCACCTGTCTGATACTACTGGGGGTATCTTCCAGCACTGCCTGAGATGAAGCACCATCTTGAGCGCCTGGAGAGGCGAGCAGGCCCGGGATAGCGGCCTTGATGCTGTCAAGCCACCTCATCGTTCAGACACGGTGTTTTGAGATGCAACTAGAAAGTCAGGAATAAGAACGATGCTTGGCGGTGAGGAGATATTCCTGGTATATAGACACAGGACATGTGATGCAGCGAAAGAACCAGAAGAAGAACAACAACAAAGAATCCGAGACACAATATCAACAACAAACGGTAAGACACTCGTATATAGTATCACTACAACAACAGCAGACCCTCACCTAGAAAGATGCAGAGAAGTCCTCAGGACGAGTGAAGATGCAAGGTGGCATGACAAGAAGCCTGGTGTTGTTTGGGGTGATAAGAAAGAGGGTATGAGAGAAGAGAACCTCCTGAAAGTTGCAGACAGGCTGTTCAAGCTGGCCTGACGATGTTGCAACCAAGGGTGCGCGTCGCATGCGTGGGACCCTGGGTCTTGGATATGCAGGCACTCAGGATGACAAGTACTTACGGATGGGCTGCTACGACAGCGTGTCCAGGAGTATATGCTATCAGGCTGCCCACCGCCCGTTGCCTGTTGCCGTCTTGGGCTGGCTGTCCCAGGGCCCTGAACCGCCTAAAAGGGGTCTGAGCTCGCCCTCTTGTGCTGGGTGGGATGGTTCTGATAACCCTGTGGCCTGGGGAGCTAGTGGCCCCTGTGCCCCTCCATGGGCCCCTCCCTCCACCCCACGGATACTGGCCCCCCCCACCAGTCGCGACACGGTTAGCAGCCAGCTGCTGTGCGTTAGCCTGCCGGCAGAGCAGCCCAAAATTTCTAAGGATATCGCGAGAAGGGAACAAGCTTCAGGCACGTCCCTCCACAGACACATCCACCTCACCTCCCACACAGCCTACGAGGACATTTTCCACCACCCCTTTACCTCGTCCGACATCCGCAAGGTCACTTCCGTCCTCTTCAACAACCCTGACAGTACTGAGACAAGATGTCTGCGGCACAGCTTCTCAACCCCAAGGCCGAGTCAAGGGTACGAACCCACCACAGTGCTGCGGCTTGCCCCTCCTCCAAACCCAGGCCCGACTGCTGTACACGAGCTGACTGACAAATGTGATGATAGCGGCGGGGAGAGGCTCTCAAGGTCAACATCAGCGCTGGTGAGGGTCTTCAGGATGTCCTGAAGTCTAACCTGGGACCTCTGGGTACGATAAAGATGTACGGTCCCCCCTCCCTTTCATTTTTTTTGAAGCTATTAAATGGCAAGACTGACGTCTCTTGCCTTCTTTGTCTGAACAGGCTCGTTGATGGTGCCGGCCAGATCAAGCTCACCAAGGACGGCAACGTTCTCCTCCGCGAGATGCAGATACAGAACCCCACCGCCGTCATGATCGCCCGCGCCGCCACAGCTCAGGACGATATTTGCGGCGACGGCACCACCTCCGTCGTGCTCCTCGTCGGCGAGCTCCTGAAGCAGGCCGACCGCTACATCAGCGAGGGTCTTCATCCTCGCATCATCACCGACGGCTTCGAGATTGCCAAGAATGAGGCACTCAAGTTCCTCGACTCGTTCAAGCTGGCGAAAGAGGTGGACCGCGAGCTGCTGCTGAATGTCGCCCGGACGTCCCTCGCGACCAAGCTGAACGCCACGTTGGCCAACATGCTGACGCCCGATATCGTCGACGCCGTGCTGGCCATCTACCAGGCACCTGCGAAACCCGACCTGCACATGGTGGAGATCATGAAGATGCAGCACCGCACTGCCTCCGACACACAGCTGATCAAGGGTCTGGCGCTGGACCACGGCGCGAGGCACCCTGACATGCCCAAGAGGGTGGAGAATGCCTACATCTTGACACTCAACGTCAGCCTGGAGTACGAGAAGAGCGAGATCAACTCGGGCTTCTTCTATTCCTCTGCCGACCAGCGGGAGAAGCTGGTCGAGAGCGAGCGCCGCTTCGTGGACTCCAAGCTGAAGAAGATTGTCGAGCTGAAGAAGGAGGTCTGCGGCAACGACCCCAAGAAGAATTTCGTCATCATCAACCAGAAGGGCATCGACCCGCTGTCGCTCGACGTCCTGGCCAAGAACGGCATCCTTGCGTTGCGCCGGGCAAAGCGGAGAAACATGGAGCGGCTACAGCTCATCTGCGGCGGCATCTCGCAGAACAGTGTCGATGACCTGTCGCCGGACGTGCTGGGATGGGCAGGGCTGGTGTACGAACAGACCCTGGGCGAGGAGAAGTACACCTTCATCGAGGAGGTCAAGGAGCCCAAGTCGGTCACCCTGCTAATCAAGGGCCCCAACGCACACACCATCACGCAGGTCACAGACGCCGTGAGGGATGGTCTGCGGAGCGTATACAACATGATTGTGGACAAGAGCGTGGTGCCCGGCGGCGGTGCATTCCAGGTGGCATGTGCCGCCCACCTGAAGAGCGACGCGTTTTCGAAGACGGTCAAGGGCAAGGCGAAGTGGGGTGTGGAGGCATTTGCTGATGCCCTGCTGGTCATTCCCAAGACGCTGGCAGCAAATGCTGGACATGACATTCAAGATGCTCGTATGTATAACCCCACGAACCCCCCCCCCTTTTTTTTTTATTTATTTAATTTATCTTCTTTCGTACGGGGCCGCTTGACATATAACCTCACTTACTGACCCGCATTCCACAGTGGCTGCCCTTCAAGACGAGCACGCCGAGGGCGCCGTGGTCGGTCTGGACCTGTCCACTGGCGAGCCCATGGATCCTACCCTGGAGGGTGTCTACGATTCCTTCCGTGTCCTGCGGAACTGTATCGCTTCCAGCTCAGGTATCGCATCCAACCTGCTGCTGTGCGATGAGCTGCTCAAGGCCAGACAGATGGGACGGCAAGGCGGCCCTGGACCGGGCATGGACGGGCCGGATGATGGAATGTAAAAGGCGCGGATCCATGATGGGCGTGGGTGTACATCAAAGAGGCAAGATACCACTGTAGAGGCATGGCGTTCATATCAAATGTCCATAACAAAAGAAGAAAGAAATCGGTCGGTGTGGTATATTGTCCAGAAAACCAATGCTCTACAGAAGTGTCTTAAAGTAGAGCAGTTTGCTGGAGGTCACCTTGTCGTGCCCTAGAACAAATGCTTATCAGTGATACGGATATGTGCCCCACTTAAAAGTTGAACGTCGCAGTGCGTCAAAAGACCACTAAATTTGCCCCGACCCCGCCATCATAGGTTCGGTGCTTCTCTGACACGGCTGAATATTCCACGTGTACACTGTCTGGTTTCAAGAAGAAAGATGGCACCATACGATAGTGACGACTCGCTGGACGACGATCAGGATTACACCGAGACGGATGTCCTTTTAGGCTACGCCTCCAAAGAAGCCAATGGCGAGACGATAAGTCGACTTGGCGGACGACCAGTATGTGATCTCTCTCTCTCCCTCCCCCGTCTCTTCTTTTTTAGCCAATTACCTATATATATATATATATAGACTGACTAATGAGCACAGGAATGGCTCGCCTCCCAAGCCCCCTCCTACACTCACGCCAAGTGCAAGATCTGCTCTTCGCCGCTCGTCCAGCTGCTCCAGCTCAACGGCGAGCTACCCGACCGCTTCCCAGGCCACGAGAGGCGCCTTTACATCTTCAGCTGCCGCAACAAGACATGCAGGCGGAAAGAGGGCAGTGTACGCGTGCTGAGGGCGACGCGCATCTCGGCAGATGCGACTGCTAAGGCGAGAGAGAGGCGGGAGCGCGAGGAGAGGGACAGGGCTGACAAGGAGAGAAAGGAGGCAGAGAGGAAGGAGAAGGAGAAAGGTCTCGGCGAGGCTTTGTTTGGCGTTAAGAAGGGCGCCTTTGGTGGCTCGGCTGGACAGGCAAACCCATTTGCGACGGGTGCCAGCACTGCGGGAGGGGAATCAGCAGCAAACCCCTTTGCGAAACCGGCTGTTGGCGGTGTAGCGAACCCATTCAGCACAGGGAGCTCGCCAGCACCGGCAGCAGAAGAAGAGAAGTCAAAGCCTGCCCAAGATGCAGCAGCAGACCTCCCTCATACGTTTGCAAAAGCTGTTTCCCTGAACAATCCACAAGCAAAAGCAGCTGGGCCCCCTCCCCCCCCGGAGCCCTGGCCCCCAGAGTCCGACCTCCCGGCTCCCTATGCAGTCAGCTACCTGGCTGAAGCAGATTACGAAACCCTCGACCCACTCCCGCTACCGGCACAGAACGTCTCCACGACCAGTATGGATATCGACGACGGCACCACGGGCTCGGGTTCCGGTGGCGGCGGCGGCAAGGAGGATAAAGATGTCTTCGAGTCGTCTATCGACAGCACGTTCCAGAAGTTCGCCGACCGCCTTGCGCAGAACCCCGACCAGTGCATCCGGTACGAGTTTGGCGGCGCACCGCTTCTCTACTCCAAAACCGACGCGGTGGGCAAGAAACTCCACGACGTGCCCGCCTCCGGCACCGGCCGGGTTCTCCCGCGATGTGGGCAGTGTGGGGCGGAGCGGGTGTTTGAGGTGCAGATGACGCCGCAGGCTATCGCTGAGCTGGAGAGCGAGGAGGCGGCCGGGGTTCTGGACGGGATGGACTGGGGCACGGTGATTGTTGCCGTCTGTGAGAAGGATTGCATCCCGAGGGACGTCGAGGAGGGCGAGGCTGGATATGTGGAGGAGTGGGTAGGTGTGCAGTGGGAGGAGTTGACAGCGAGGAGGTGATGATGACTTTTCTTCAAGAAGAGTGATAGATAGTTTTGGAGGCTTGGAAGGCGTGGGCTCACCAGGCGAGCTGTTCCTGCATGTCTGGATCGTAAAATATAAGGTATAGAGAGCAGCATTTTGCAAGAAGAGAGAGAGAGAGAGAGAGAGAGAGAGAAAGAGGAGGTTGCAATTTAAGTAGTAAGTGGGGAGGTAGTTGTTCCCAAAACCATGACTACGGACATATGTACGTACTGGGGGAAGAGGGGAGGAAAAAAAGATATTTACTTGTCCAACTCCAATGCTACAGATACCCTAACACGTAAGAAATGCTTGTCTATACCATACCCTCCATGCCAGCCTGCCCGACACCCAGATCGCCTTCTGCAGGATTGAACCAGACAGTCTGCACAGCCACGGCCTCGGCTGTCAGGTGCCTCCGCCAAACAACTTCGCCATGAGTCTAGTCGCGATCATGTACAATCCGCTCTGCCCTTGTTCACCCCAGAAACACCCGTCTGTCTATGTAGCAGTGCTCCCCCTCAGCCTTTCAAGGCTCGTCGTCTACCTTGCCATCCTTGCTCGTCACGGCATCTACAGCGCTCTTGATAGCACCGCCGACCTTATCCTTGAGCGGAATCTTTGGTGGGCCGTTGCCGATGCCATTCCCGGCACCAGCATTGGCGTCGAGCCTTTTCATCTCTGTGACGAACTGCTTGCCCCACCACGCGCTCGTGTACTTGAACACATACTTCTCAAGCTTCTTGTAGTTTGCCTCGCGCTGCTCTGCGCTCATGGTGACGGCCTCGTGGATGGCATTGGCCATGTCCTCCGTGTTCCACGGGTTGACAATCAGACTGCCGGAGAGCGACTGGGCGGCACCGGTAAACTCGGACAGGACCAGCGAGCCGTGGCGCTCGCGCTGCGTGGCAATGTACTCGTACGAGACCAGGTTCATGCCATCACGCGTGGAGGTGACGAAGCACACGTCGCTGACGGCGTAGAGGGCAGTCAGCTCATCGAAGCTGACAGACTGGTGGAGGAAATGGATGGGCATGAACTCGATGGTGCCGAAGCGGCCGTTGATCCGGCCGACCAGCTCATTCACCACAGCTCGGAGGTTCTGGTACTCCTCGACATCCTGCCTGGAGGGCACAGCCACCTGAACCAGCACGATCTTGCCGATCCACTCGGGGTGCTCGGTCAGGAAGACCTCGAGCGCGTGCAGCTTCTGCGGCACGCCCTTAATGTAGTCCAGCCGGTCGACGCCGACAATGAGCTTGACGCCCTCGAACTTGCGGGACAGGGCGGCGATGCGCTCCTGCACCTTGGGCTGCTTGAGACCCTCGACAAACTTCTCGGGGTCGATGCCGATGGGGAACGCGCCGACGGTGACGAACTTGCCGTTGAACTCGACGCCGTTGGGGGTGGTTGGCGTGGAGAGAATGCGGCTGCAGGAGGAGAGGAAGTGTCGGGCGTAATCGTATGTGTGGAAGCCGATGAGGTCGCAGTGGAGGACGCCGTAGAGGAGGGCCTCGCGGATGGGGACAATCCTGTAGACCTCGGAGGAGGGGAAGGGGGTGTGTAGGAAGAAGCCGATCTTGACATTCTTCTTGGACTCGCCGATCAGCTCGCGCAGCATCTGGGGGAGCAGCATGAGATGGTAATCATGGACCCAGATCATGTCGCCGTCCTGGACATCTGCGGCAACCGTCTTGGCGAAGAGCTGGTTGACCTCGTGGTAAGCAGCCCATGCGGACTCGTCGAAGGTGATCTCGCCGGGATGGTAGTGAAAGAGAGGCCAGAGGATCTCATCTGAAGAGGAAGCCAGATGTTAGTTTGGGGATGGGTCGCCTCACGACGTGGTTGCGAGAGTTCCGAGAGAGAAAAAGAAAAAAAAGGAAGGGAGGAAGGGGAGAATAGAGAAGAGATGGTTGGGCGTACTGGAGAAGCCATTGTAGTGCTTGTCTGCGAGGTCATCGTCGACAAAGACGGGATGGGCATCGCATTCCTTCTTGAGCCTCTCCCTCATGAGGTCGACCTCTGCCTCTGGAACCTGCAGCCCAGGCCATCCGTACCACTCGTAGGTCATCGTCTTGGACAGGCCACTCAGGCCTGTGACCAGACCACCCGAGGACATTGAAAAGTTGTACTGGCCATCTTCAGTGCGTTTGATGGTCAAGGGGAGGCGGTTGGATATGATGAGCAGACGGCTGCCATCATTGAGGTTGTTCTCCTCGCCTGCCATCTCGAGAGATGCGGTTCGAAGAGGTGGTTTATAGGTGGTATGTTGAAGGTGGCGAGCAGGGTGGTAGAACTGCCGGAAGGGTTGTCGTCCAAGGTCAAAAAAATTCGAAGCCTGTCAGTGCTGCTCGGCGGCCAGAAGAAGCTGGGCGTTGCCTCTTCGATGGCAGTGCTTGGCGTTTAGAGGCAGTATACAAGTTTACTTAGTAGGTGATAGAATCTAGGATAAGGATTCGATGCGATGGAGAGCAGGGGCAGCAGGGCAGCAAGGCTGTAAGGCTAGAAGCTTCCTTGATTCTGGGCTGCTGTCGGGCAGGCAGGCTGGGCCAGTGGGGTTGGCGGGGTATCCTGGCTTCAATCTCGATGAATCTGTCCTGTGGGGTAATTACTAGTACAAAGTGTCCAATGAGGAGGGTTTGGTAAATGCAGGAGAGGAGCAGGGGCCAGTGTGTCTGTCTGTCCAGGTGGTGATTTTATTTGGTGTTGTTGTTGGGCGATGTGATTGCACAGTGGGGAGATCGAAACAATTTGTTAGAGCAGCAAGAAGAGTGTGTTGAGAGCTTTCCCTTTGTTGCCCTGCAACGACGTAATTTGGGTGGAATGCTGACAGGGGTCAGTTCACGCTAGCCTCTTGACGCGCTTGGCACACCCCCAAGGGGGCGTGTATATATCAAAGAGTCCTCAGTAACACACACAAAAGAATCCTTTACAGCATATTCTACTTTGATGAGTTGAGAATTCTCCTAGCCTCATATAGGCCCTCGAGAGATGATTGCTTTGCATGTAATTCTGGCTACTTGCGGAAACATACCTTGACTCTTATATGCATCAACTGAAGAAATTGATATATTCGTGTAGTCATAGTACCTGCTCCCTCTACTGAATTAATTTAATCAACGTTGGAAAGACCAAAATAGTGAGATCATGGTGTAGCATATGTCTGCTGCATAATAGTGACTATCATTCTGGCGCTGAACCCTGTTTAAATTCCCTCCATGAACGAGGACACACTCGGGTTTGCTACTGATCCTGCTAGGTCAGACTTATGATTTATTCAAACACCATGAAGTGATATGAATACTGAATTTTTCTTTGAGGCTTGGGACATAGGTCATTTATTTGTTCTAGGCTACAGGATACTCTATTCAAGCAATCCATAGAATAGCATGAGCACATTGTGCTGTGTGATTCGTTCGACCTATTCATATCCGCCAACTTGCACATTAGGCATTCAGATTCAACGGCGAGGTGCATGTGAACGAGTTCAGTTGAGGATTTTCAAACGCATCGATCATCCCTGTTCAGTTTGGTCAGCAGATGTGTTCGTCGTACGGTCGTCGAGAATGTATCCTGCAAATAGACTTGCCTTCGATAGCAGCGTAGAGACCAAGGCCAGCCGTGGCCCAAGCCCCACCGGCATAAAGCAGGTGCAGTATGTTGAGCCACCACCTCCCACGGAAGAATCCTCGAATCCAGCGTTTGAGTCCCCTGTCCTTGCGAGTGACTGCTCCTGTCACAGGATCGAAGCCCTCGCCTTCAACCATGGCATTTAATTGTATATCGTAAGCCAAAGCCAGCATGGGCGGAAAGCAGTACGTGAACTCCAAGAGGGTGGCCGACGAGATCACGGATACGAAGCCAAAGTAGTCTGGGATCGCTGCCGCAATTATATAGGCGATGGACCACCAGATAGGAACAATAATGGCCCAGAGAGTCTTGCCAGATTTGGTCGTGAGCGGAGGAGCCGAGAACAAATCCATCAAGACGTTATTGTAAAAGACCTTTATGCCGATGTTTCCATACAGCGCCGCTGCAATCAGGCCGCTAACGAATGCAATCATGTTGCCGGCAGTCTGGAAGCCGTACGCGGATACACCTTGATATGAGATCTGATATGCATACTGTCCCTGGAAATAGTAGACATAGCAACCATAAATCACTGTCGAATGGTCAGAACCTTTTCATCCTGTGCCCGATGGACAAAACCCGGGGGGGGGGTGTTGGGGGGAGGGGGACATGTAATACTCACTATAGACACTGTAAATGAAGAATTGAGCCCCCCACATGGCTTTCAGGAAATCATTGGGCCGGCGCATCTCAGCCATGAACTCGATGAAAAGCTGGGCACCACCGTACGCAAGAACGCCAGACATGAGACCGTTGAGAGACCCAGTCAGGCTGCCGGGATCTGGCAGGTAGTTATAATGTATGACAGCAGGATAATTGTCGTTTGCATCAGGTGTGATGGAGTCCGGGTCGACGAGGGCTCCTGCTGAGCCCAGAACAGAGATGGCAAAGTTAGGAGGGCTGTGGGCGATGATGCCCATGGTGATGAAGATGACCAGCAGGTTCAACCATATTGCCAGGTTGGCAATGAGCCCAAACCGGCGCAGCGTGCGAACCTGGCCCAGGGCGAAGCCAGCGGCAATGAAGATGATGGGACAGACAGCATAGCAGATCCGGAATTTGGATACTTGAGACAACGCCTGGCCGTTCTGTATGGTTACCTGGCCGAGGATAAGAAGTAAGGCCAGCGCTTGAAGGACGTTGAGAATATGTCGGGCCCATCCACCGTACAACCGGAACCCAAGATCACCAAAGTTTCTCATCGGGAACTGATAGGAGTCGAGGCCCAGGAAGATGTGCCAGAGCAGATAGCCGCTGTAGCCAGCCATGAAGCCAAAGACAGTATACAGAATAATGCCTGGCATCCAGCCAAGAGCGCCCATGGCGAAACCAACTCCATACGGTCCCAGGATGTCAGTCGTGATCAGGTAGAAACAGGCGCCAGCGGACGCTGTACGAAAGGCGCGCGACGCATTTGTCCACTCCTCGTCGGTGATCTCCAGACGGTTGGCACGATTGGAGAAGTTGAGATTGCTGGATGTTATATCGCCAGTCTCCTCCTGCTGCCCCTCTATCGCGGGCTTCTTGCGCAGGATGATCTCCCGCCAGCTGGTCTTTGGTTTGGGTTCGGTTCTCTCCAGCTCCCGTGTTTGAAGCGCGTAGTAGTGATACTCCTCGAAAGTGACGTCTGGATCATGTAGCTTCCGCGCTTGTGGTCTGATATATCCGTTATCGCTGGATGGGACCACATCCCCAGCCTTTGGTGGTCCGTCTGAAGGCGGGGAGTTGGATACTACCTTCTCATCCTCTGATTGCATTCTCACTTATTGGCGCTTCTCTGTTTTTCTCTCTCTTCTTTTTGACAGGTGAAGTACAATACTACTACTGATAGTATTGGAAGTGCGTATTTTGCCAGGATATCATGTATCACAATGGTGTCTAAAGAAGTCAGTTGAACTGGAACATTGCATGCAACTCGGATATGTCGGCATTGGAGGCTGGTCACGAGCTGCCTGTTTTCGAATAGCGCTGACAACAGGTTGTTCACAAAGAGACACAGACTGCCGCATTGAGGCGTTTACGGGGACGGAGTACTACAACTTATGCATAATGAATAGATTGCCCCTACGTCACTTATCTGATAAGTATGTATTTCTGCAACACACATTGACGAGAGGGTGGTGACCAGGCAGCAACAAATTGCACCCTTACCAAATGTACACATGTACCGGAGACTCAGAATTCCGCCTCGTAAGTTGTAGTGCAAAAGCGCAAAGAAGATTTTATTTCACTGCAAATAGTCAAATGATAAGTAAGGGGTTAATTACTTCTCAAGATAAGATTTACACCACCACGACAGCAAGATACTAAGTCTGCCTGATCCTGCCGGCAAGCATCATCAGTGCATGCTTATACTAAGTACATGTAATAATACGGAAACATGGTCAGGATCGATGACTGTTGTCTTTAGGTCTTGCCCCGCTTTCCAGATCATTTCCTGGTTCAATCACAGCTTTTCGCTCGCCTCTGTCCCCTCTCTTTTCTACTCCAAACCCAAATGAAAGCAAAAACTCACCGTCACAATGAATCAGCCTTTCAGCTACACTCCACTACCAATTGCGACATGCATTGTGCTGCTGAAGGTCGATATGTCCCGCGTCCAAGACGCACTCCATGGAACCATGATCACTGTCGATCTCAACAATACCGATCGGCCTGATTATGTCTGCCTTTCATACACATGGGCCTCGCCATTCTTATTTGATAGGAACAACCCCGGTGACCGAAGAAATGGCTCGAAACAGCGACCCTCGTCCTCAATGACGCGAGCAATTATCCTGTGGGCTCTGTTTTCGTAGCTCAAAACTTGCATGGATTTCTATTGGAACTGCAAAAGAAACGTCAAACAGTGGACTCTGAATACATTTGGGTCGATGCCTTGTGCATTAACCAGCAAAATCTAGCAGAGCGAGCATCTCAAGGTCGGCTTATGAACAGGATTTACGAAAACTGCTTCCGAGTTATCATTTGGCTCGGCCCAGAGGACAGCACTACGGCTGGTGTATTTGAGTTGATTCAAGCAATGGAAAAACCATCCAAAGACGAATAGAGGGCAGCCTGGAGCGACCTGGCCTCGGGAAAGCTACCTGGCGGACTTTGGGCTCAACACTGGGAGCATGATGCTTGGAATTCATTCGACAAACTTTTCGAACGAAGCTGGTTCCATCGCCTTTGGGTGGTTCAGGAATGCGTCCTCCCCCCTCAGGCGGTTATTTGGTGCGGGAAGCATTCGCTTGACTCACCATCACACCTGTTCCGCTGTACAACCTTCCTACTCAGGTTTCACTCTGGAGACCCTGCATTTAGCCCTATTGGACGAAGTCTACCTACTGCGATGTCAGCGGAAGCAAGATCCGTCGCTGAGAAACTTGATTCCGGCGGGCTTAAGATCTTCAGGGACGATGATACGTCGTGTGAGAGTGTCAGAGGAAACTGGGAAGTTGTACTGAGGACAAAATTATCGCCGTTTGCTCTTCAAGGTAGAATGTGTTCTGACCCCCGAGACTATATATACGGACTGCTCGGGATTTTGCCTCGTTCTCTCCAGATCCCAGTGGACTATACTCGACGACCCGCGGATGTCTTTCTGGATGTTCTACTTACCCGAGGACTGGAACACGACACTCTTTTGTTGGTGGACAAAAGATACAATCAGACGCAAGATCTCCCATCATGGGTCCCCGAATTAGCGTTCCCGGTGAAATATGCCACCGTGCTGCCGTGGTCCAGCCATGGAGGATCCAAGCGTAGAGTAGGTAGAGACACTGATTCTTCCCGGCCTCAAACAGCTGGGGATAACAAAATCCTTGTTATCGCTGGATTTCTCGAGGACACTGTCGCAACGAAGGGGTGCTGTTACGATCAGGTGATTACGGGTGATGGACTTGTCGATTCACTTCTCATATTGAACCGAGCATACCCGCGAGGACGTTCTGGGATCGATTTCTTTGAAATCTTCTGGCGAACCCTCATTGTAGATATGAAGATGGACAGCCATATCCCACTTGAAAGAGATGTTTGTGGTTCTGGGTTTCGTCAGTTCTGCCTCTTTTCACTCTCAAGATGGAGCCTCACTCATTCCGAGGCTGAAGTCACTCAACACTCTGCTGCAGAGATCTGAGATGATATGGCTTCCAACCTGGGAAAAAATTCAGTCATTCTCTACGGTTCGAAACGAGAACGAAATAGTGAAGACGATAGAGATAGGTATGAGGTCGTGCCGTACTACTTTACTCCGTAACATGGAGTCTCGAGCCTTCTTCATAACAGAGAAGGGGCGGATAGGCATTGGACCAGATTCTCTTTGTCCTGGGAGTAAAACATTTATTGCTCAAGGTGTCATGTATCCCCTGGTATTGGAAGAGCGAGAAAGTGGAAGGTTTGGTTTGGTATGCCACGTTTATGTAGATGGGATGATGTATGGTGGGGCAATAAAGGAGGGGTGTTGGATGCACATTAAACTGGAGTAATGATTCTAGTGGACTGGTACTAGGATAAAAACAGCACTGTAATGAATATATGAAAGGGATCTTTTTTGATTTCCAAATCTCTTAGAAGCCAGACTCTATACACTCATTTTCTTATTCTTCTTTGGGAATCATGACGATCGAGGCTGATAGGCTGTGTGCCAACGGCCTGGACCACGATTCCACAGCGTACCTAGCCTCATTCTGCCTGACCTTCTTGTCTACCAGGCGCAGACGAATGGACGAGGTCTCATGCATATACAAGAATCTATCAATCCCAGCCACCGAACCAGCAGCAGGAATGTCATGCTCCGCACTGACCATGATCGAACGAGTGGCCTCAAACGGGAAGTTGGCAAAGGCGGAAGCGTGGCTGAGACCAAGGCTCTTGTCGTCCTCGCGAAAGGTGAGAAAGCTGATGCGCGCTGACACTGGGAGAGCTTGTACTTCGGCGGCCGGCTTCATGCATGACAAGACAATGCCCTCTTGTCCTGCTGGGCTGGTTCTGGGTGTCGCGTGAACCATCATTCCAAAGGCACCACGATGCGAGGTTGTATCAATCGAGAAGCCCGAGATCCAGGGGATGACGGTTCGATGTCCGTCCCTGGATGGCCAAGGGCCGGTGTCGATGCCGCCTAGGGCCTCAATAGGGATCACAGGAGATTCTAGGCTAAGCCCAGACCTTGTCGGGATGCCAGTGGACATGGATAATTCGTAGCTCCCGACCAGCACATTCCTGTGCTCTGGATCGTCGGGGATCTCCAGCCAGACGCTCTGGAGCTCCCACAACTTGGAGCTGTGGACGTGAACCACGAGGTCGAACCCTTCCCGTGTGATATTGCAGGCTTCCTGGTGAAAGCTTGGGCTGTGCGGCTTACATTCGAAGTCGATGCCAGCTACCCCGAGAAAGATCTTGGGTGGCCTGCGGTATGGCTTGACGAATCTGATCGGTTCAGTGTAAGATCCCAGGCCAGGCCCGTGGTAGTCGTGTGTGATTCTAGAGAAGTGTCCCGTGCGAAGAACGTCGTAGCTATCGGGGAATTGGGTAATAGCTGGATGCCATGAATCTGATTATGAAGTTGTTAAGCATGTGAGTCTTCACATCACGCTGCAAATGCTTGCTTGTTACGAAGTATAGAATATCAGTCAACTTACTACCATTTATGAACCCATTTGAAAGCGGTCTCATAATGCGTTCATGATTTCCGTTCATGGGGCTTCCATAGCCATTAATGGCCACTTTGGTAACTTCTTGACTCTGCCTAACTAGAGCGTTTGATATCTCGTTGAGGTCTCGGCCAGCGACAGCTGGGACATCGGGACTCACGTAGACCCCTTTCCCCTGTCCTTCAAAGTGAACTTTCCATGCTGTATCCATTTCATCAGAAAACAACATTCTCATAGAAGCAGCCTTAGTGATGGTAACTTACTTGAAGGATCAAAGGTTAGACGTGACCAGCTGTCATTTAGGTAAAATCTCTCGGTGCCGATATGGATGTCCTTGAGCATTCCCATGTCTCCCAGGGCAGGCCTTAGGTACCTCAAATCCGCTGTGATTTTGATAAGTGATACCACAAGAGTCAATGAGATCTCTCTGCCGAGACACTCGTGCGGCCCTGCGCCCCAATGAATGTATGCGCTATTCGGCCGGTCAAGTCGAAACTCGTCCGGCTTGGGGACAGCCTCAGGGCTCCTGCATGCATTTCCCTTCAAACCCAAGTCAGCCACACTATATTTCTCATAGAAGACAACAATGAAAAGTTGGGCAGAAGGAAGAAATGCCATACGTACAAAAAGACACATGATAAGGTCGCCTGCGTTGAAATGGTACCCATCAATGGTGGTCGGGCTTACGCAGACGCGGGCCCCACGGAGGTTGCTCGTCAGCCTCATGGCCTCGAGCACATACCTCCTCAGGGCGCCGTTAGTAGCTTCAGTATCTGAGCTGTGCGCAAGATCCTGGATGTCGCTCCAGTGCTGCGTATTCTCTGGTCGCAAGAAGAATCTCAGGACATCTGTAAACTATCAAAGGTGTTCTTGTTAGTGAAAATTCCTGTGGGAAACAGGTCTAATCATCCGTAAATCATGGCTAACGTACTATAGACACGGGGGCGCCGACACCAGCGACGGCAGTAAGCCAGCAGATGTCTGCAGCCTCTTCGGTCGACTTGCCAGCAGCAATCAGCTCTCTCACGACGTTGTTACCGTACCAGCGCAGACACCCTGGTTGGAGCGCCTTCTGGCTTTTGCAAGCAAACAATAAGGGCCCAATGATGGGGATCTTAGCCAAGAGGCAGGACTCGGCGGAGCGGCTGTCTTTGATTGCCTTGATGGTGGACTCAGTGAGGACCTCGGCCCCCTTTCGCGCCCACATGCGCCGTTGCCAGGCCAAGGCAGGATCATTGTTATTGAAACCGAAGGTACGGACATCAATGAGGTACTTGTAGAGTTTCGCGGTGCTCAGTGTTCCGAGTGGGTTGTTATCGGTTTTGAGGTCAAGAGAGAATAGGTCTGCCAGGAGTCTTGTGTTCAATGGGATGGCAATGCTAAAGAAATGTGGAAACTCAATTGTTAATATAACCGGATAGCTTCAGTGAGTGCATAAGATGAGGGTGGATGACGAGGGCGGATGACGAAACTTGAGTACTCACTCTCTGATGATATCTACCTGCTTCAGCTCTCTGGTCAAGGACAGAGTTTGCGTCATCAACAGCCGCTTGCCATAAGCCATGGCAGTATCGGAAAGTAGTTGTCTGAATTCAACCGGCGTGAACATGATATCGCTAACCAGGTTCCTCTGGGCGGCGTTGGCGGGATTGTCACCACCAAGCATGTAAGAGGAATAATCTTTCTCGCCTGGAAATAGATCATTCAGGGCCACCGCCCACGGGACCCGAAAGTTAGCCTGGTCTTTCAGCAGCTGGATGATGGTCGAGTGATTCTCAACAAACACAGGTGGCCGTGGAGGAGCAGGGTCGGCGAGGGTGTACTGGTCGATAGTGCCCACCTCCCTGGCGATCTGCTCGTTCATCTTGCGCGTGAACATGGGCTGCATGATGTGCAGCGAGTTGTAAGGGAACCAGCCAGGGAACGCTCTGTGAAACAGTTTGTAGAACATGGATCCTCCAAGGACGTCGTAGTCCTGCTTCACCTCGGCAATGCCCCAGTTAGTCAAGTTCGATGCGGTGTAGTCGAGCGTGTAGAAGCGATCAGACCGCACGAGCGTGACAGCATCACTGAACACGGCCCGGCCTACCGTGTACGGAGGGCAGCCACCGCAGCCGGGATCCATGCGAGGTTTTGCATCCTCGAGAAACATGCCCGGGTACATCTCGACCATGTCAGGGTGATCGTAGAGTTTCCGCAGCAGATCTGCAATCTCGGGGTCCGGGTTGAGGTCCTCGAAGCTGTCGTGACGCTGCAGCCTGAAGAAGCCGCGCATCTCATTGAGCGAGGCAAGCCGCCACTTGCGCGCGGTCAGGATGCCTGTGATTTCCACGACACGTAAGGCCTTTGGGACCATGCGTGGCCCAAACAAGCCGGCGGGATCCTCCATGCTTTCCTTCAGAATGCGAACCAGATCAGCGTCGTCGAACCTGCCATCGGCACCGCGCTTCAGACCACCGAACTCTCTCTCGCTAGGATCATCTGGAATGCTGCGCTCGAAGCGGAAGAGGCCCTGTATGAATTCGTTGGGCGTGAGTTGCTCCAGAGGCTTGTCCGTCCCGGGGAACAGGCTCTGTAGAAACTCGTTCAGCCACCTTTCGTCTCGCTTTGAGATTGTCGAGTGAAATCGGTAGAGCAGGTTGAACTCTGCCGAGACTTGGTTTCCGACGCCACGAGGAACGCCTTCGGAATCAAAGTGTCTGTTAACAGCAACGCGTGGGTCTAGCGTCCAGTCGCTTGTGGAGTGGTGGGTGTTTGTGAGTCCTCGAAGATAATCGTGGAGGCAAATGTTGACATAAAGGCCGCCTACAATTCTGCGCAAAAGGATTTGTGTTAGCAGCAAGAGAAAACAGGGGCAGTGCTTCTTCTTACAGTCTGGCGGTCTGGAAGAGGTCCTCGTCCTGTTTTTCTAGCGCTTCTTTCCGCTCTTTTTCTGTGTTTGTTGGAGGTAGGCTAAAGCGACCCCCTTCGTTGATATTGAGCAAAACATCTGCCACATAGTTGTGGAAGCGATTATACATAATGAGCATGACGTTGATACCTGGCGGTTGGCCTAGAAGCCTGCGCTCGTGGAACGTGTCTGGCTTTAGGAGGCCGCGCTCCATCGTTCGGACTTTCAACTGATCCTCACGACTTGACCCATACAAAGGTGCTAGATCAAGGTAGGAGGAGGTGTCAGAGATGTTGCTATCAAGCCTGTTTGTCCGAAATACATCTGGATAGAAAGTGACATCAGCTTTTTATCATTCTCATTTTCGACGTGGAAAGTGGGCTCAAGATGTTCTCCCCTATAAGGTACATACCATGGATGATGATGGAGGCATGGTAGAAAAGAACAGATGAAATCCCGGCAGGATTCTCTTTGAATGAATTGTCCGTCCGGGCCATAAGCACTGGTATTTGTACATTTATGTTAGCTTGACGAACACATTGCCAGGCAGGCTGGCTGAAACGCACAGTCAAAGAGAAGGCCAGGGTCTGGAGGCACTCCATGGATCGACTTGATCTTTGGCACAGTCCTAGCATAGGGGCTTCCGGCCTTTCCTAGGTCTGGGACAAGAGGATTCTGCAGTGATGATCATTATTATAAGGACTTTATATGCAAGCCAGATATGCCTCGCTTGCAATGTAAAGACTTGTACGCACGTTGTAGCTCCCATCTGCCGTTCTATACTGAAAGTTATTCCCTAGGTAACTGAAGGGTGGGTGCTGTAGACTCGACCATAGTGCATCGATGATAAATCCCGTCAACTTATTGCGCGTCGTTGAGTTGCGTGGCAAAGAGGATGTGATGGCCATTATCTTCTCCATCTGTAAAAATCCATAACATTGTTACCAATCTGGCTGAGAAAAGAGTCGTATTCGAGGAGCTTCCAGTTGGCGGCTGAACTTACCTCCATTTGTCGATCGTTGATGGGCTTTCCTTTGTGTTTGAACCCCTCTATCAGGGCCCGGAGGTCTTTAGCATTGGCCTTGAGCCCAACCGCACGAAGATCTTCTGCCAAGCTCGTTGAGACAACCTGAGGATCGCCGTATGGCTCTCCCGCCTGGAACTTCTCGTCATCCTCGTGTCGGGCAATCGCCTTGCGGTTGAAATATTGGCTCAACCGAGTGCAGATGCCAGGCGCCGTGCCGCGGATGCTTCCTAGAGCCGCCACTGTGGCCTTGCATGGCCTCCTCGTGTAGCGTTTCTTTGCTGCTGTACGGTGTCTCTTAATCACCTCAGTGATCAAGAAGTATACAAGGAACGACAACAGAAGAGACAGCGTAACAACAATGACTGTGCTTGACGAGAACCACTGAACGCTAACGTACGTCCATCTCTTCTGTCTTGAACGGAAAATAAGAGGATTCCAGGAGCACGTGAAAGTGCGAGATTTGGTCTTGGGATCGATAACGAACTGACAAGATGGAGGCTTGAACCAGCTTGCCATGGTTAAGTGGTCGTTGAGGAATGAAGAATGGGAATGAGTTGTGAAAGGGAAAACTGGTGCTTCCAGAGATTGCAGGCTAAGGTAATTAATATCTAATAATCCGACTATAAATGGTCGGCCCAGAGGCGCCTATGTGAAAACTTGGCCAGAGCCTTGTGCTACCGCATCTGGAATATTCTAGAGCCCTAGCTAGGTTCGAAGTGTTTGTGTTCTTTTTCTTTTTGTGCGCGGCTGTTGTTGCTGCAAGAAAACCCTTTTAGGAAGGTAAAACCATCTCAATGCAGCTGAAAATGTCAGAACAAGTTCCACAGGGCCTATTCAGCCGGCTCCGTTATGCTCCGCTCCCAGCCAATCTGCAAATTTCTTTTAGCGATAATCCTCAATAGCCGATAAACTTCATACAGTTGGCTAGGTCGTCAGCCTCAAAAGGTCTGCACGTGTGACGTGTCGTCTTCCACTTGGATGAAGTCTGCTTTTTCATTATCATGCTAGAGCAACTCCTGCAGACTTGGCTGCTTTTTTTCTCGGTCACCTGCCCAGGTGTAGCCTTATGCTTATCCTGTTTTTGACTCGAGGATCGGCGCGGATGGTGATAATGCGGTTCGCGATAAGTTGCTGTCGCAGACTAGATCGACAATCGACGTCGGGGCAAAATTCTTTGAGGCAAATGGATAGTGCGGCTGCAATAGAAATTCTCAACATGCGGACCAGTTTCAGGCAGACATTCGGAGCCGCATCGAGCTTAAGACACGGCCATAGATGTCAATCAGTCTCGCCAATCATGTTTTTTGTATGGAACTTCATTCTTGCTGCTCCAGAATAATCGTCTCTTGCACGAGATCACATACACTGTCGTCGCTATGACTCCATCCATGACGTCTACTACGGAATCCTTTGTAGGACCTCGGCGAATTGTCCTTTGTTTTGACGGCACCGGAAATCGTTTCGAAGGAGCCGAAAAGGATACGAACATTGTCAAGCTCTACCAGATGCTCCTTAGAGATACGCCGGGGCAATACCACTACTACCAGCGTATGTCATGCACACCCAGGTGACATTGAGACGTTCAAGACTGGGCGGGAAACGTGACTGACTAATTCGAGATCATCAGCCGGCATCGGGACATATGTCAAAGACGAATCACCTACCAAATCCCTTCTGCGGTTCTGGACAGCTGCCAAATCACGCTTCATCACCGTGCTAGACCAAGCGATCGGCATCTCCTTCGAAGACCACGTTCTAGCAGGCTACAAGTTCATCATGCGTCACTACGAAAAGGACGATCATATTTATATCTTTGGCTTCTCACGTGGCGCTTATACGGCTCGCTTTCTGGCGGAAATGTTGCACGAGATCGGCCTTCTGTCCAAAGGGAATGAGGAAATGGTACCGTTCGCATGGGACACGTTCAGCAATTTCCAGAACTCGCGCGGCAACGAGCCCCAGACGGACAAGGATAAAGCTCTCAAGAGCTACATGGTCAAGTTCAAGGAGGCCTTTTGCCGGCCAGGAGCCGCCGTTCACTTTCTCGGGCTCTTTGATTGTGTTAACAGCGTAGGTCAGTTCGAGATTCCGCGCCATCGGAAGTCGTATCGATACATGGCCAGCCCAGCTGCCCGGCATATCCGGCATGCCGTGTCTATCCACGAGCGACGCCTCAAGTTTAAACCGGCACTGTTCCACATCGATAAAGACAAACCGCCTGCAGATCTCAAAGAAGTCTGGTTCGCTGGCAATCATGGGGATGTGGGCGGAGGGTGGGAGCCTCAGAGTGGGCAACGCCACCTCCTCTCCGACACGCCTCTCAACTGGATGATCCAGGAAGTCCTCAACCTGCCAGGCTCGACCAGCACACTCTCTTTCGAGTCGCCTTATGTGGTTAATATCGTCGAGGCGGAGAACGCGTTCCCAGGGAAGGAGGAGGCAGATACCTCGGCCTTTGAAGTGCGCCGGCGTACTAACCAACCTCATGATATGCTGAGACGTGGAGGTGGCGTGGAATTTCTCTGCGTGATTCTATGGTGGATCATTGGTGAGAACTTGTTGCTCATCTCCTCCACGCCCCTTGTCTTCTGATAATCCAGACTCCAGCAGCTGACTGATAATCACTTCATGTAATCGGCATCTCTTGCAGAGCTTCTCCCGTTTTTTACGCGGCTCGAGCTGATCGGCGGCCGGTGGAAACCCGTTCGGTATCCGCCCAACCTGGGAGCGCCCCGTGATCTGCCTCTTGACGCAGAAATCCATCCGAGTGTGTATGAGATGATTCAGGCCGGAATACTTGATGAGTCGTCGATCCCAAAGAAGGGAGGGGACAATCCACACCTGCCGAATCTCGCCAGTATAAGACACCAGTGGGGAATGCTTCGTCAACGCGAAGCCCGGAGGAATGGCCACCATACAGTAACATCGGCGATTCAAGGTGAATCAAAGCAAGTAAACAAGCCAGGGATGGTCTCTGAGACAATTATCGGGGACCGAATTGGTAACCTTGATTCCAAGACTGATCGACACTAAGGGGGTGGTAGGGAGGGGGTTTCATTGATGATTAGAGTACTGCAGCCTAATATATAGAAGTTTATGCCTTTTGCTTGTATTGGAACGCCGTGTGGTTTTCGGATCGAGTTGATACTTAAACTGTATGCTCGTGGGCTTAGGGCTCTAGCCTCTCACGACGCTCGTTTCTCGAGTAGTAGGTGCCAGAAATGGTTTGCAATTAATAGTGGTTTACATTTCCCAATAATAATTTTTTACTTATAAGTAAAAGAAATTGAAACAGTGTTTTCTCCCCATTCTCCATTTTATCTCGCAACCGCGCTATTATTTCGCACCGCGCACGCTCGTCCAGCTCGTATCCGGACTCACCACTCGTCATTCAAAGCAGCTCAAAGTCCTTGATTTCGATCTCGATCACGGCTCGACCCCTATTTACGCTCAGCGGCCAGGGAGAGATCTACTAAGCTGTCTTTTACGATGTCTACGAAATCTTTTCAGCTTAAACCTTGCATCCCCATGCCTATCTAGTTCGCCCGCCCGACGTGTTCCTACTTTTGTCTGTGAGGCCGGCTCCAAGTCTGCCTGTTTCATCCTTGGCGCACATCCGTATAGTCTGTCTGTCTGTCTGTCTGTCTGTCTGTCCTGACCGGTCACGGAAATGCCGCAGCCGTTGATAGCATCAATGCGGGTGGTTTGTTCGCGGTGACTTACCTGTGTATTAGTGAATATGTTTGAGACGCTAGTGGTTGGGCAGCAACCAATAGCCTCCGTCCTTGGCGCTGACTGGCGTGCGCTACACTACCGTGTCTCATCCCTTCACAAAGCATTTAAGACTGTCTTCGCGCTCCAGCTCGCAGCTATTCCCAATAATTTACACTGAGCCAATGTTCCAACACCAACCTCAGCATCAGGCTCGAAGCTTCTCCGACCGATACGCCATTACGTCGCAAACGAGGTCAGCATACCTCAGATCCATCTTCCCTGCTTCGAGGTCCCTCATCTTGCTCCTCCTCGCCTCCAAGATACGATGCAAAATACGATGGGATCCGCACGAGCCAGCAGCCGGCCAAACTCCCCTCTGCTAGGCGCGGAGCATCGACTGTTCCGCCTCAACGTTTTTGTCAATGTCCTCTTCACAGCCGGATTCACCATGCTCTACGGCGCCAGACTCACAGGTATGGCATTCGACTCGTGCCAGGCCTACCACCAGAGCCGGCAGGGTGCTGGCCAATGCACTGAAGCCCTCCTCCGACTTGTGTCTTCCTATACCGTAGTGATCGTAGCGGCTTACTTGTCTTGCCGTTGGATCACCTCGCCCCAAAGCGGTTCAGGATCGTCACCCACGGAGAAGGCTCAGGCATCGAGCACTCTCCCTCCTCAGTCGGAGAAGTCATCAAGCTTGATCCAGACCAGGGAATAATCACGCTCGATACGTTAATGAGGCGTACCTCAGTCTGAGCGCTCTTAGATGCGCGTGTCGAACATTATATTAGAGCCCGTAACCTCCCAGTCATCTCTTATCTCTTTCCACAGTATCACATCATCACATCATCTCTTCATCAGATATTACTTGACAGCATCATTCCTCAGTCATACAGTATGCGTACCTCAATTGCACTCACGTCTTTTATTGCCAGTCTCTGCGCCGCTCAAGGCTTCATCAACCCCTTAGAGTATGACATCTACGACGATCCAGTTCACGAGCAGTGGTACAATTTGTCTAGCCCCCTCGTCAAGAGACAGGATCAAAGGATCAGCTTTCGTGTGGCTTCTAACATCGTCATCATCGCCGGGTATACCTATACATACGGTGCGGCCCAGGTCGGAGAGACCATCGATTCCTGCACCGAACACCAAGGTGGCCAGACCCAGACCACGGGCACCTGTGTGAAAAATGCCATGACAGTGGCATCTGGATATGCCATTGTCGGTGTGCTCGGCTACACTGGCGATACGGCGTGCGTGGCGCTTCTGCAGAAAGCCCTTGGCCTCGCCAACACCCTTAACGGCAATCAGGGCCAAGGGCCCAACACCAAGCGTACCGCAATTAACCCTCCTCTCTTCACGTACGGCAGCCCCGATATTTCCGATAGCACTGTAGACATGATGAACCAGGCTATTGCGGTCAACCAGCAGCAGAGGGCTGACGCCGAGCTGAACCAGGGGAGAAGCGCAGCCCAGTCCTGCACCAACAAGAACTCGAACCTGTACACTTCCGGCCACTACTGGACCTTCAGCGACGAGTACGGCATGAAGCTGCAGTGCAAGAATGGCTGCGGAGACACCAACTATAATGGCAAGGACATGACCGACGTTATTGGTTTCATGGTCACCGCCGTCTACACCTCTAACGACCTCAATGCCCAGTTCACCGTCTACGACAAGAACAGCGGCAGCGTCTTTGCCAGGTGCAAGTTCACCTTTGAGGACGCTGTTACCGACACTTGCCCTGAGGCTATTTCTGGTCAGGGTTGCAAATTCTAAAAGAAGAATGCGGGTGGTATGGACTTTTTGGGTGAGGGGTGAGGGTGAACACCCCCGGGGGGGGGGGGATATGGCTTGGCTGTGCTCACATCCTCTAATGTTTGAGAGCTCATTCGTCTTTCATCTAAAAATGAACAGAAAAAGAAAAGAATTCATGCTCTCAACCGACGCTTGGCCACCGCTTGCCTGAAAGCACCCGTCCAAGGTTGCGCAATTCCATTGAGTCATCTCTCAACCTCCAGGGTTTGAGGCGTTCGGACTGATAGGCATAATACACTTCTCACTCCAGTGAAAATTTGACTCTATGTTCCTGCCGAAGACTCCATCATGTGTATGTGCCAGGGAGGAGTAGCTCTTTCACCTCATGCAGGTACTTTATAACGGAGGCGTGGGTTTCACCTTCTAATTCGTGCATTTCGCAGTGAGGCAGTCACTTCGTCATATACTGCACCATCCCAATGTGCAAGTTCATATCCTTTGTGCCGTGCCCATACATGTACTTCATCGAAGCAGATCTCCTCGAGACGGATTCCATACGCCTGCGATAACAACTACGCCTCATTGACAGTCCTCTGGCTCCAGATGCAAACACAGCATCGGGCTGCTTCTCTGCTTCAGATATCCCGCTGCCCGCCGTGTCAGTCTCCCGTTGTAGGAGCTCCTTGACAGCCGTCAAGAGCTGTCTAATATTGTCCTTAAGCTCCACGTAGTCTATTGGATTGCCAGCTTGCTAAATCAGCCTTGTTTCTGCAGACGGCTTCCGGATGCTCCCAAACGTCGTGATGCTATGGTATCCTCAGACATCGTAATTGATGGTCCTTCAACTTCCGTGACAGGAACCGAATCTATCCCAAGATTTTGATAGTACTAGAGTAATTATCAAGGTATTATTATCTCAATGGAGGCTTAGAAATGCATATAAAAATAGCTAAGTAATGAGGGTAATGGAAGGAAAGGGCAAGGAGAGGCAGGTGTAGTAGTTCTTTTGCAATGAATAGCCAGTTGAGCAGCTTAGGGCCGGGAGCAGCTCACACCCTCTCACCTGACAGACGCGGGCGTGCTCTGGAAAATAGCTAAACTGTATGCTAGGCACTGCTGGCGAGCTAATGTCCAAACTTACAAGTAAGCATCTAAAATCGACGCTGACCTTTTGCTAACAAGGTTGCCAACATGCAAAGGTTGCGGCTCGTGCCGGTCAAAGCGAGGCTTCCTCTCTACCACCGGGGTTTAACACCGTAACAGAACATGCTGTGTAAGCTTTATAAGTGGAGCACAGTTCTGATGAAATCGAGGTTTAGGTATTATTATAAAGAAGAGAGCTTCTCTCCTGCGAATTCTACTGTACGAGTATAATTTTTACTTATGATGATAACAAAGATGAAATCATGATACTATGACCAGCCCCGATCCAACATCGTTAGCCGCATCAGAAATAAAGAAGGCAATCGAGACGACAGGCTGACGGCGCAATGAGTCTAACCTGAATTCGTATACCAGCCTTGTGTCGTGCAGGTGGCGTAGCCGCCAGGCCCATTAAATCCGGTCCATTTGTGCTTGTTCTCAATGTTTAATGCCGCTATGTCCGCTGCGTATGCTACCATGCCTGGCTGGGCATGGCATGGCGCATTAGATTGTCCGAAACTAAGCTTATGTCACATTCGCACTCGGGCAACTCACATCTTATAGGGCGTCTTCATACTAAGTGTCATGTTTCGTGAGTGGTGTTGTGTTGGGTAACGAATTAGAGCATCTCATTGTTGGTAGACCAAGAGTGGCACTAACCCTCCATTCGTATTGACGTATGGCGGAGTTCCCCGCGAACAAGTACTATAAAATTCGCGACTTCATCCGCCCAGGGCATAAGTTAAAGAAGGTTTGGTTGCCCAAGTTGTCGCAATTACGTCTGATTCTGTGTATTCGTCATACGCCCAAACCTGAACGACATTGACTTTTCAACCTTACATAAAAAATCCGCTGCAATTTTCTTTATAGCAGGATACGCAAAAGGGCAAGTTTGATCTCCTCACGGCTATCAAAAGTTGAAATACTGAACGTCCCTAGAGCCTCCTTAACCATCAACAAACCAGTATGGCCGCGAAAACACCCAAGAATCATGCAGCTTGGATCTCAAAGGCCAAAGGGCCTCTCTCCATCTCGCCAGCTCCATACACATCACCCGGGCCAGACCAGGTTGTGGTCCGGGTTCATGCAATCGCCATGAATCTCATCGACTGGATGAAGCAAGAGGTGGGCGATATGATGTATGGATGGATCAAGTACCCATTCATTCTTGGAAGCGATGTGGCTGGGGAGATTGTCGAGGTCGGCACCAATGTGCAGAGGTCGGGGCAGTTCCGACCTGGCCAACGCGTCACAGGGCTTGCCCTAGGCATGGACTCGCGCTCTGCAAAAGCTGCTGAAGGCGGGTTCCAGGAGTACGTCGTCCTGAGGAGCAACTCCGTGTCAGTGATCCCAGACGACATGGCGTACGAGAGGGCATGTGTCTTGCCTTTGTGTCTGAGCACAGCTGCCACGGGACTCTTCTGCGAGAAATATCTCGGCCTCAATCACCCTTCGGTCGATAACTACACCCACAAGACTGGGGCCGGTGATGTGGTTGTCGTGTGGGGCGCTAGCACTGCCGTGGGAATGAATGCCGTCCAGCTGCTCGTCGCCGCGGGATACAGGGTTGTTGCAACGGCTGGAGTGCACAATTTCGACACCGTCCGGGGGCTTGGCGCCGCTGAAATCTTCAGTTATAGCAGCAAGACCTGCGTCAAGGATATCGTACACGCTGTCGGACGCCTCACCTCCGGTGGGCGGACCAAGTGTGCCGGGGCGATGGCCATCGGCGAGGCATCCATCAAACCGTGCATCGAGATACTCGCCACGTGCTGCAAAGGTTCAGACAGAAAATTCGTGGCGTCCATGTCCATGGACGGGCCAGCAAAGATGGAGCCTGGAGCTCTCGGAACGGTATCCTTCCTGGCCAAGATGGTGTGGGCACAAATCACCACGCTGGTGAAGAAGACAATGAAGGGTGTCACAGTGCAGTTCGTCTGGGGCACGGAGCTTGTCGACGGCGATGTTGCAAGGGTAGTGTTTGGTGACTTTTTGCCTGCTGCCCTGGCTTCTGGGAGATTTGTACCAATGCCAGAGCCGCAGATTACAGGGCAAGGGTTGGAGAAGATACAAGAGGCATTCGAGGTGGGCAAGAAGGGTGTCTCAGCCAGGAAGATCGTAATCACATTGTGAAGATCCGGGTAAGCGATGACAACATGTTCTCACTCAATTATATTATACAGGTGCTGATACTTCTCTTTCCCCTGTACTACAGAGATCTTGGGTTCGCACCCAGGCAAAATGTCAGTATCACGTCTTGTTTCTTATACCCTGTTCTCTTTGCTCGTTTTTTAGCTAATAAATACGCGTTATAATAAAGGGGTTTTGATTCAAACATGTAACTATATGCGTCTTGATTCTTATTTAATTTCACCCTAATGATGATAGTGAAGAGTCTTTGAGCTTTGGTCATCAGTGAAACACAAGAACCTCGTTTTTGAAGATACATAGCTAAAGGCGCCTAGAGATCCGCGGCGGTAGACATTCCCGCCTCCGGCACTTCCTGGCGTCACGTGCATGAAGCAGCGAAGCTATTCCTAATCATGATTTTGTAACAACAGTGATGAACTTCAAGATTGAAAAAGAATAAAAGGAGAATAATTCCATAAGTTCTCCATACAGCGCAGATAGTGATTGATGGCAACATGTTACTGCATACTAAGTTTGTTGTGTCTAATGAGAGGGGCAGCGAGTTGTCGAACGAGGTGTTGAGGAAGAACTCAAGTGCTTTGTTGAACAAGCAGCGGAAGACTTGCGCAATAGCTTTTCCCGGGATAACCATTTAAGATGGAGCGAAAATTACTTTTACTGTCAAGTTGTATATTCAAACTAATACATACCAGGTAATTTTACCTTCAACGTTTGGGGGCAAAGTGTTGAGTTTAGCACTTTTGAATGCTACGGCGTTGTTGAGAGAGAGACAATGTGCTGCGAGGAAGAAAGTACAGAGACCAAAATAAAAAGGAAAAGAAAAAGAGGAAGGAAGACAAAAAGGAAAAAAGAAGGGGGCGGGGGCGGGAGAGGGAGAAATAGAAGGGAAAAAGAAAAAGGAAAGTGAGCGCAATAAGCAATGTGGAATTCGTAAAGTGAGCCGAGCATTCTCGTAGCCATTTCTAAGTCCATCCTTCGGCCTCAAAAAAGATGCGAAATAAATTAATGTCAATTCAAAAAAGAAAAAGAAAAAAGAATAGGTGGGTACAGCGGCCAATTGAATACTAATAACAGTTTTGTGCTCTAAAAATGCTGTGATGATAACAAAATAAATCAACTCCAATCCTCTCTATCCAGAAACGACTGATGCTATTGCCCGAGGTGGTCTTTGTAGAAGACACAGCACACAATACCCAATAAAATCAGCACGCAAAGGAAGATAAGGAGGGTTGGATTCCGCTTCGAAATTCGTCTCGTACATGACGCTGTTTAAATGTAGGTGGACAGGTACGGAGCTGAGAAACAAGCCCAACCATAGAATCCGTTTGACATTAGAGAGAAAGAAGATGCTCTTTAACGACGTAACATGGGACCTCGACACAGATTCTAGCCGCCGGGCGAGGATGGATGAATGATGGATCTCATCATGCTGACAAGAATGTGACACAAGAGGGTGCTGGGTTCCACTCAGTTGAGGCCCCTCTCCATCGTTATGAACTCCCGCTACTGACGTCCTACTCTTGTTTGTTCGTTAAACGCTGCTTACATCGGCCTTCTATACTCAACTCGATTCACCGTAGATGGTCAAATTCGTTTATTAATTACAGCAGCCATGTTCACGCAGCCTTATCTGTTATTTACTGAAACCTTGACCAGCGACTTTCAAGTACTATTTCTTGTGTATTAAAAAGCTGAGGCGAGCATGTAGCTCGCAACAATAAGCGTGTTATTCTGGATACTGTCGACAATAACCAAAGCTAATTCAATGGGATTTGAAAAATTTAGGCCATGAAATGGGCGTTATGCACGTAGACATAGAAGACAAACTCGGCTGGATGCTGTCTGTAGTGCGGAGGAGCTGGGTATGGGAGACAAAATTTATGGAAGTAACCATAACGCTTGCGGCGATTCTGCCGGTGCGGACTTCATGTTGGTATTAGCATGATAGTATGGGAGCTCTTCGGCGTCGTCCCAGGCAGTTGCTAGCAACAGCGTGACAAGCTCTATCGGCCTGCATGGCCCAGTTCAAAAGACTTCATGGCAATTCAAGCATTTCTAGCGTGCCGATGATGCCACACACTTTCCACAGGCTCCTCCTTGCCTCCAGAATACATCAAGCCATAACGCTCCCCCATCATAAGCTTCTCAGCGCGTTCCTTCAATCTTTGTTCCAACACCAACACGGCCTGAGGGCTACCCAGACCACCGTTGTTCCATCTCCAAGGGGAGACCAACTGAGCATAGAACCTGCGAAGATACCCCAGGTTGGCCAACGGTCTTAGGATGCGCATATAAGCCGTTATGATCTCTATGCCTTGAGGCATGGACATTTGGATTCTGGAAAGAGGTTGCTCCCAGTCGCTCGCGTCAGCCGCGATGAGACGAAGTATAAGCCCCCCTGCATTGATCTTGTCTTTGACCCAGTCGATCGTATCTTTCCAGTCTTGAAGCGCTGAGTGACCTTCCTTCGGCCAGATATTGTAGTCATATGGAGGGAAGACTAGTTCTAGGAAGCGCAGATGCTGCAAGCAGTCCTCAGGAACGATATCCTTCAGGAACTTACTGGCTCCGAAGGAAGCGTGCGGGTACTCGTCCTTGGGCCCCTCTACAAGGTCCCAGCCTATCTCGCGCTTCCACGGAGGATCGGAAGTCCAATCGTGTACGACGAAGCGATTTCCCGAGTAGAACACGGTCTGGGCATCCTTGTAGAGTGTCCGGCAGACAAGAAAGAGGGCTTCTGGCGGGGCCCAGCATTTGCAAGCCACCGCTGATGACTTGGCGCTATGCTCAAGGCGACAGAAGCAGCCAGGAGAAGGTTTTGGATATGTCTCCCAGCACTTGGAGAACTGGCAGCCATGATGCCGGGATGGTGGGCATACCTGTCCCATAAACTCCAAGTCTTCACAGTACGTTTGAGACGCTAAAAAGCCTCTGTGCTGTGGACTCCAGGTAACCTGGGCCCAAGGAGTTATCAAGTCCGTGTACTCCAGGATACGGAAACGCAGTTCTTGTGGAAGGCTGAGGATTAGGGAAGGCGAGGATGCATGACTCCGCGCTGGATCTGATGATAGCCGGGAAGGCGATGGTGGGATGATGTGGCGAGCCCGAAGTACGGTGTCGTCGGCTAACTGTTGAAGCCGAAAGTTCGGTTGGCGCGATAATCGAACCGAGCAATGTTTAAGCCTTGGAAGACGTAGAATAGATGCTGTCATCGACCTGGCTGCTTGTATTCCGGCGTCGGTGGGAACGAAGTCGCAGATGATGGCGAGCTCAAGAATGCCTGCATGAACGCCCGAGGCCAGAAATGACGTTATAAAATCCCACTCGGCAAGTCTCGGATCATAACCGTTGACAGGTTGGTCATGTCGAGTGTGCCCTACGCAGAATTGCGGTAGTTTGTTGCAACAGTTCTGGCCAAATATCCAGCCCGAGGCTACGTGACATGACGCCTCAGCAAGTATAATTTGGAGATGAGACAGCGCGGCAAGAGATGATCTTCTCAGATCTCTCAGACGCTGAAGTGACTGCTGGTCGCTGTAACGAATGTGAAATTGATGCGTTCCGTACAGAAGGCTCGATGCCTCCTCATATAGAAGGCGGCATGAAAGAAAAAGACCATGGAATCCGGATGGAGAAACCTGAACGGTATGGTGCCCGTTTAGATCAATCGAACCTTTCCAGCGGGCGACAAAATTCAGATCAGATTCTAATGGGCCACGAAGGCCCAGGAAATCGTAGATGCGGCTGCGAAGCTGGGGTGTTAAGCATAGAATGCCAGGCTTGCTGCGAGTCTGAGGAGGCTCCTGAGGTTGAGAGGCTTGATAGGCCATGCTGGTCTTGTCGCGTTGAGGTACCAGCGGAAAAGCTGGAGATGAGTGGAAAATGTAATGTTCTGCAATTTTTTGTTGTTTTTTTGACGCGATCGTGACGGATTAAAATCGTAGCTTAGAGTTGGGAGGTTGGGAGGAAGAGCCTGGATCTTACGGTTTTCCATGTGGAAGAAGGAGGATTTGGGATCCACAACTGGGCAAGGGACGTCTTGCATAAGCCCTTGCCCGTTTAGACCACAAATCCATACATATAATTCAGGCTTAGGAAAGCAGGTCCGTATTTTACAAATAAAAAGTCAGGCAGATCAGGATCAGTATATCCCCATGGTTCCATAATTCGAGCTGTAATTATAAGGGAGCACTATCCACCGACCTTGGTCAACATCCACTCTGAATGACTTGGCTTATATTAATACTATATAAGCTGGCCCAGAGGTCGCGATGGTATCAAAGCGCTAGTCACTTCTCAGCTGGCCATCCAAGGGCTTTGGGTGGTGGAACTGGAGAGGAAGGCTGTCTCCAAGAGGAGTATGTAATGCACGATAGACTCGGACGAGGAAAATAGGACAATAATCATTCATCTTCACAACCATCACTCTCTCATCGTTTCCCTTCTCAAGCCTGGTGTTCCTCTCAAGTATTATTCAACATCTTGTGGACCGAGATAAATTCCCTGCGTCACTCACTATAAGACCTTTCTTTTCGTTATACCTTCATCATCTCGTAAACCGGGTTCATCATTCCCTAGCGACCATCAATCACCATGCTGAAGTCTCTTGTGTCTCTCACGTTCGTGCTATCATTCATTACACAATGTCTCGTAGCATGGCAAGCTGTCAATAGCTCGTAGTCCATGACTCTTGTAGGCTCCGGGGCTCCGGGACATCATCTGGTTGGGTCGCCGAGGGCTCCATCAATTACAAAACAGCAATCACTTACTCGGAGCTTCTTGGGATCTCCAACGCGCACTGGAAGTGGGTGAGGACGCAGACCAATGCCTGGACCTCGAATAACAAGAACTGCCTAGTCGCTGCATTGTGGGCTCCGAGCGGCAAGGTCTATCTTGCTACGATCTCCAGAGGTCAGACGACCGAGGCCACCTCCCGCTGGGGTCAGATGAACATCAACGGTCCGACTCTCGCGCGGCAAGCACCGCCAAAGCTAAAAGGGTTGAGCATGGCATCTGTTATTACCACTGCTACTACTTCAAGCAACTGAGTTAATTGTTTGGAGTAAGGTTGAATGAATTGTGATGCTTGTAAAGAATGTGAGGAGAGATGGTGTGATGTTAGAGTTATTGTGGGTGTGCGAATTTCGTTTGTAAACAAGGCGAATGGAAATAAGTAAAGAAAGTACTTGGATTGTTACAGATGTTTTTGATAAGACTGAATTTCATGGAGTTTTGGTGTTTTACAAACTTGATTACGTGTTTTACTTCTAGCCCCCTTTCCTGTTCGAAAAGAAATATTAAAAAAAATTAATAACAATGCTTGTTATTATAAGATGGTATTGAGTCTCTGAAATCAGCTGTGTCAAATGTATTATTCTATGAAATGCTGAACCCATTTAATTAACAAAGTCTTATTATTATCATGATGAACAGAACACATGTTTATCAAACATCCAAGTATTTTTATAATATCATAGTCGTCGCTTCTCTAGCCCATTCGACCCAATCATACGCTAGCATGACGGCAGTTTCAAATAGACTCCAAACGAAAGAATTACAAGGTTTGCGATGCGGTGGTAAGGCTTTGGTAGGAGGACGGTGGGCAGCTGACGATGCTCCTTCGAGAAATAGCTTATCTACTCTCGCAGCAGCTGTCTCGTTAGAAGCCTTGAGCTTCAAGAAGTGCTGGAGATCCCTCGACTCGTCCCAGATCCATCGGTTCGTTCCATTGGGCTCGATGTAGTTGTACCCATTTTTATTGCCATACTCAAACAGATCAGCGAGGCCATGGATGGCATACAGAACCGCCAGGGGATCCCAAGACGACCGCGGGGCAAAGTACGAGTAATAAATATACGCCATCCTGACAGGGTCATTCACGGGGCCCTTGTCCATGAGAGGCCCTCCCGTAAGGACATATTTGCCGACATCGTCTCCAATGAAGATGATCTTCCCCTCCCATGCGTTGATGACGTGGCGCGTGAGGGAAGCGTTGGAGCCATAGAAATTCCAGCTGTGGCCTGAGGGGTAGCCCCCGCCCATGACCACGAGCTCCGAAACCTTCTGCCTGACGAGCTCAGGTCCACTAAGGTGCGAATAGGAGTCGCTCGTTGTGTTCAGCAGGCCAGAAAGATTGTCGAGGAAGCCGATAGAGGCGATGGTGATGCTTCCATCGTCAGCCTCGGCCAGAATCTTTCGATACAGTGCGACAGGATCCCACGCCTCGTCGGCACGACCCCAGGGAATGCTCCCGGCGGACCAGTGGCGAGCGACCTTGCTTGTGTACTCACCAAGGTCATAGTACCAGGAGTCGAAGAAGGTGTTGTTGTTCAGCGGACGCGGTATACCAATCGACATGTTCTCAAGGCCGTAGTGCGCTAGGATTGCGGATGCAGCAACAGCTGAAAATGTGGAGGGATAGTTCAGGTTGACAGCGAGAAGCTCGGCGTCTGGTGAGGTAGCAGCCAGCAAGAGGGCTCCCGCGTCGCTATTAAGAAGATCAGTACCCAGGTGCGGATTCTCGACAGCAGGGAGTCGGGATAGAGGAAGGAGAAGCGTGTAGTCTCACTCAACATCGCTGTAGAGATCGGTATCAACAATCAGACGTTTGCGAGCAGCAAGGGCGTGTGTGACGCCCGCAAGCAGACCAAGGCTGTTTTGGACGCGCATCTCTTCTTTCTTCTCACTCTCACCACGCTCGAGTGCTTTCTGTAAGTAGACACGACAATGGTGTGCTGGTAAAAAGCGAAACGTCAAGCTCGAGAAGAAGGCACTGGCGGAAGTTGAATTGATTGCGTCGGGAAGGCAGATGATGACGATGCGCTTTCCAGGGGTTTCGGAGCTTAAGAGGCGTCAAGGGTTTAGGGCACAGCCCCATTACAGTTGGTTTGAGTACAGTAAGCACTTGTGTACTTCAGTGCAGGGCACAACTCGAACCCCCGGTCCGCCCCGCTCTCCCAGTACACAGTGAGAACCGATTGCTCAACCTCGTTACAGCGGCCACGATTCCCCCTCCTAGCGACGTCCATCTTGGTGTGTAGTATCGTACGCAGCACAAGGCCTACCTCGTAGTACCTGAGCTTGCATACGACGTATCATATCGTCAGCTGAAAACCAAAAGGGGTAAGGCATGTTGCGTGTAGGATCTGAGCGTCCATGCCCAATAACGTGTCATAACATACTAAGCCCGAGCTGAAAACCATAAAAAGAGGAAGAGGAGATGAAGAGACGCACATAGAGCCTCATAACCCCACATCGTCCATCTGGCTGCAGATTCGCCCAGAAATGCGTAGTTGGGCTCCTCGTTGTCGCCGTCCAAGCACCTGACTCGACATCACGATGAATACTGCACCAGGTGCTGTCGTTTACGACTCGCTCCCCGTGCGGTCCAGACTGCGCGAGACGAGGCTGCTGCTAATCCAGAAAGGCGAGTGGGCCGAGGCTATCACCGGCCGTTTGCAGGTTGTGTCGCTGTCCCGCAGTCCGAGCTACGAGGCCGTGTCCTATGTCTGGGGCGACCGCAGCGACGAGCGCACCATCGACGTTGACGGCCACGCTTTCAGCATCAGTGCCAACCTTGAGAACGCCCTTCGCCATCTCCGTAGCAGCACAACTGCTCGCGCCTTGTGGGCTGATGCCGTCTGCATCAACCAGAGGGACACCCGCGAGCGCAACGAGCAGGTGGAGCTCATGAGAGACATATACGCACACTGCACCGGCGTCCTCGTCTGGCTTGGCGGCATTCAGGGGGTCCAGCCCAGGGCGAACAACCACACTGCCCCTTGCCGCTGGTTCACCGGCTGCACTCCTATCGACGAGTCATGGACGGTTTCGGCTCACAAGGACGACTTCCAGAGGATAAAGTCCTTTGAAGATAGCCTGAGGATGTACTACAGGCTGCCATTCGCCCTCCGCCACAGCATCAAGATCGATAATGTCCTGGGCGCCTACTGCCTCATCACCCTGCTGGCGGGAAACAGCCACGTCAATAGCACAGATATCATGTTCCTCGACAATACAGACGCGTTCCACATAGAGCACTTCTCCAGGACCATAACCGAGCTCGACGACCTAAGGAGGGAGTGGCAGACGCTCCTGGGCCGACGAGCCGGGTGGTCTGGTGCCCTACCAGCCGCCATTTCACTGCGCCGACTGCTCTGGCAATTCCGCCCGCGCGACGTCTCGGACCCGCGCGACAAGGTTTTCAGCCTCCTCACTCTCGTCCAAGACTGGGGTGGGCGGGATCCCATGCGCCCGGACTACAATTTGGACATTCGGGCGCTGCATCGGCTGACCGTGCGCAAGATAATAGCTCAGGACTGTTCCCTATTGATTCTGATGGGAAGCACGGAGAAGGTCATAGGTGGCTTGCCGTCTTGGGTCCCGGACTGGAGCTTCAAGCCCGCCCTCCACGAGCTTGAGCGCCTGGAGCGCACGCCACTGTTCGATGCATCCAGGGGCGCCACATTCAACGTACACTTTCCGGACGATTCTCGCATAAAACTGACGGGGTGTCAGGTAGACAAGGTCACGGTAGTATCCCCCATAATGCCGGAATATACAGATGAGGCCAGGGGCTTAGCAATGTTCAACACCTGGTATGACCTGGTTTTCTGTAACCAGCCGCCTACGTCTACGTACGTCGCTGGGGGGACAAGACTCGAGGCATTCTGGCGTACTCTGTGTATAGATACCGTCCGAAGTATCGGCAAGGAAGAGGCTATGCTCCACAAGGGTCAGCGTTATAGACGATGCTCCACGGCATACGTCCGCGAGTCCATAAGTCTTTGGATGGATGAGTCTGGAATGCCTCACCCCGCTGTTACTGACGAATCATTAGTCCAAACAGACTTGCTACAAGCGAGAAAGGGACGAAGAGATGGGGGACACAGACCAGAGCAGTTGTCACAGCCGGCCTCTATTACATCAAGCTCATCTGCTGGGATGGAGGCCCCCGATAGAGAAAACCTCAACTACGTCGCGGTCGACTTCGCTATTGCGTCGGCGACGATGAAGAGGCGGCTGTTTTTCACCAAGAATGGATATATCGGCCTCGGACCCCCAAGCATGGCTGAAGGAGATTTTGCGTACATATTTGCTGGGGGCCATACGCCTTTCATCATTCGGACTTGTGACGCGATGGCAGCTGGAAAAAATGCAGGCAAAAGACCGTTCTCTTTCCTAGGGGACTGCTATGTGCATGGTGTAATGGATGGAGAGGCTATGGCTGACTTCGAAACAAAGAAGGAGATAGTGGATCTCATATGATCATTTCTTCCACATTTCACATGAGTGGTCTGACATTGATTCCGCAAAACCATATTGATGTTAATTTCTAAAATGTAATAACTCTAATATTAGAGAATTAAGCACAAGCACAAGCTTCTAAGCTCTGAAGTCCTAATATGGAAATTACTGCATTGAGGCGCTACAAAAAGGAAGGGAAGGTAAGGAAAACAAAGGGAAAAACGGCTAGCTGGGTGAGGCTATCTAGGCGGGGGGCGGGGGGGGGGCGACATTGACAGACCAGATCAGATTTAAGTTGACTATGATAGATGCCTTCATTTCATAAGCCCGCATCTTCCTTACAAAACTCCGGCACAATGTTATTTTAAATCGTATATATGCAACAGCTAAAAAGAGTGACCATTCCCAGCTGCCCGGAAGGGACTATGGCCTATATAGCTGCGTAGACGGTCGGACTCGCACAATATATAACGCTTAATGGATGGGTTATTGTTCCATTGACTATTATCTGGAGATATTCTCTTCTTTCAAATGGTGAAAATTTGAGAATGTTGGGCATCAGCTTGATTTGTGCTTTCTATGTATGTGAAATGCACAAATTCGATTTATCAACACTCAGACACTTTATACCCACTTTCATCCCCCAATATTCATTGTTTTTTCTAAGAAAAAATGCGGCTTCTTCAAGCAACAGCTCTGCTTAAGCGTGACATAGCCAAGTCCTTGTGAGCCCAAAGACCTCTCCTATTCTCTTCAATGCAATACATCCCTTTCTAAGAGAATTCGATCATGCAACCAAATCAAAACGGAATTGAAATATTACTTGTTTAACTCCTTTTGAATCGTTACGCAACTGGAGCTGGCGGCTCCTTTGAGGCATCTTCTAGCGTTTCGTATTCAGGAAAAAGATTCTGAGGTTGGATTTTTATTCGAATCGTTAGACTAGGCCTGATCAATGACATTTACAAGCTAAAATCGTTACGTTCGGATTCTTGATGTTTAATCTGGATACAATATTCGTTTTCCTTGTTGCTCATTCCTCTCGCGGCAATCAGAGCACGGCAAACATACCGTTTCGCATATCCCCAATCTTCAATGTGCTTATCGATTCGCTCTATCATCTTCCTTTGTAAATGTTTCTTGGTGGTGAATCTCTAGAGTCCTTGTAACATTAAGTTATACACCACTTTATGCAGACATGTACATTTCCTATGGAAAGAAGAAGAAAAGGTAATCGTGCTGTGATTGCTTATGAGCTCACTCCCCAAGCACCAAGAACATTTCTACCTCCCAACTGCCGTCCCTTGTTCCTCTGCTTCTCTAGCCGTTTCACTCTACCAACGAGCAAACCCACAGAAATAGGACCCAACATTGTGCACAACGTGATCGCCCAGGTGACGATTAGGAACAACTCCGAAGGTCCCTCGGCGTCGGCGCTGCGGCCAAAAGTCCCGCTGCTCTCGGCCAGCGCCGAGATGAGGTACCCGATCTCGCCCCGTGCTATCATCGCGAAGGCCACGATATAGGCTGGGTATAGAGACACGGACTCGGCGGGGTCTGGGGTGTGATTTTTAGTATTTTGAGGTGTTGCATCTGTGCGAAGAGATGAAGGACCCTGACATAGCTGTTGAGGTGGAGTGCTATTGTCTTGTGATTCGTTTCCCTTATCTGTGCCCTTTTTACAAGCTGCAGATGGCTTGTGGGAGTAACACTGGGACCTGGTGGCCGACTTGGTCCAGTCTCCGCGCGCAGATAGGCTATACCAGCGCCACAGCTTCTTGAGGATATATAATGGATTGAACAAAGACAATAACCAGACGCCACAGACCATCTTACCGGCCGCCATCAGTATCGTGTACACCATGCCCCGCCAGACGATGGGCCCGGCGAACATCTTGGTAATGGGCACCGAGAAGCCGATAGAAGCCTGCTATGATTTAGTCATGTTATGAATCGTGTTGTAGGATAGGCGTCTTACAAAGAAGAACGGCTTGAGGAGTCTCTCCACAGCTACGCTGTAATAATGTTTGTATATAGCCAGGCTTGAGGTAGGAAACGTTGGGTCTGCACAAGTAGGAGAATCCGAGATACTCTGGTCCTTACTTCCATTCTGTGATTTGACATGTGGGACCTCCAAGTCCCACCACGACATAGTGACGCCAGCGATATACGCTGGTAGAAGGCTTGAGGTCCCAGCAAAGGTGCCCCCAATCACAAGTCCCAGGAGTAAAACAGTATGAATCCCGAGGGCCGTTTCTGGCTTCCTCAGCACACGGTCCAGTTTCGTGTCTGGATGCTTCTCCCGCGCCTCATTCAGATAAAGCGTAGTAGGAACCACGGCGAAACGGCAGACCACCGGCCCCAGCACCGCGAACCCTATCGACACCACGATCGGCCGCACGACCGTGATGGGGGCCAAGTCGCCATCGCCGAGATTGGACACGACCTGGACCATGATAAGTCCAACGACATCATCCAACATTGCAGCGCTAGTAAGGATCACACCCAGGCGCGTGGAGGATAAGCCACTGGTGCTCAGAATCGTGAAGGTAGTGCCGAGGCTGGTGGAGCACAGGGCCGCCCCAGCTGCAAAAGCCTGCACTTGCGAAGCCCCTACGATAGGACACAAGGTGAAGGAGAGACCCATGGGGACGGCGATGCCTACAGCAGCAACGGCTGCGGAAAGGATGAGGTTCGCCTTAAGAGCTTTGAAAGATGTCGATAGGCCGCCTGTCAACAGTTGTTATTACTTAGTCATTACACAGTTTTCGTGATCATTTCTGATGTGCACCTTCATAGACGATTAAGACCAGGCCGATATAGCCTATCTGCATTATTGCTTCTTGGAAGGAGAGCGGTAGCCAGTTTGCTCCGGGTGCACCCCAGGTGATGCCAACAAAGATCTGGCCGACGAGACCGCAGTACAAAAGCTTGTCGAGTCTATAATTAGCTACATTGAGGAGTAACAGGAATCCGGAGAGAATGATTAGGGTTATAATAGAGGGTTCTTCGTATGATAAAGAAGATGGCACCATGCTGTTGAGTTCTGAGAAGCCACATCTCGAGCAGAACAAGTCGATAAGATCGTGATGTCGTCACGTCAAGCTGCCGGAGGCGGCGGAAAATGCTACTCAGATTTTCCAAAGGCGATCGATACTGCTTATGAAATAGCGCGGTTGAAGCAGTGAACTGGGAAGAGTACCATGGGATTCATTCAAAGGGTTCATGCCCCAATGTATGGACCCACATGCTGTAGTAGCAAGGGCACAGCTCCTACGCTAAAATTGCTACCTAAAGCCACTATCAGGCTCCATTGCTGTTATAAATAGAGGGAAGAAGATAAGGAAGAAGAAAAGAAAGAGAGAAGAAAAAAAGGGGGGAGGCAGGACAAGAATCAGCTGTTTTTTTTTTTTGAAGCACTCAATACAATGGCTTTTACACTTTGCCTAAACTACGACTACGCTCTTATACTTCGCAACCTAGCATTTGACATTATCGTATAATGTTCACCTCCAAAATAACAGCTTTTCCATGATGGCTTTACTCCGCGGCCCCTTCGCGACATCCGGGCGGGAGATGGTCAATGATGCAGGGCAGGTCTTGAGGTTTGCAGGAGTCAATTGGCCGGCGCACATGGAGGCCATGGTACCCGAGGGGCTTCAGTATCAGAAAGTGGCGGATATCGTTTCTCAAATCAAGGCCTTGGGGATGAACGTAGTGCGACTTACTTGGGCGACCGAAATGGTGGATCAGATTATAGATCTCGGCCACGACGTACAGCTGCTGCCGTCGTTCGTCGCTGCGCTTGGGGTTGAGAATGGGACGAGGATCTATCAAGATGTTGTCGCCCACAACCCGTCCCTTACAAATGCAACAAGACTTGAGGCATGTTCAGACCTTTTTTTGTGCTGGGGACTCATCTGACCGTGACCAGGTATTCGGTGTATTAGTAGAAGAGTGCGAGCGGCAAGGCATTTACGTCCACTTGGATAATCACGTATCCAAGGCCAAATGGTGCTGCTCCCCCCTCGACGGGAATTCTTTCTGGGGTGACCACTACTTCAAAGTTTCCAACTGGATCCGTGGCCTGGAATACATGGCCAAACAGGTATGGTCTTAGTTATTTTCTTATCTGTCGCCAGGCATATAATTATAATAACGTCCATTCCCCAAGGCTACACAATGGCCGAATGTTGTGTCCATAGGTCTGCGCAACGAGATCCGTCCGGCAATCTTCTCTCCTATCCTGTCACCGAATGCAGAGCCGAACACTTGGAAGACGTGGTATGAGAATATGGTGCAAGCTGCAAACTCGGTTCACCTCAGCAACCCTGATTTGTTGATCTTTCTGTCTGGCCAGCGTGGCGGTGCGGACCTCAGCAGGGTTGTCAATGGCGGGACAATGGACCCCAGCACTCGTGTCTTCGACCTTGATGACTTTATCGGGTGCGGACACAAGTTGGTCCTCGATTTACACAACTACGATAATATCGACCTGCCTGAGGCACTTGGGGGTGTCCGTGCTGGCAAACACGACTGCGCGGCACTCCGGAATAGTTTAGATCGCGTCGGCTTCTCAGCACTGTCCGAGGTTTCAACACATCAAATGCCTGTCGTTCTGACCGAGTTCGGTTGGGATCAGCGAGACTATAACTCGGTGTTTGCTCAATGTCTGTTACACTACGTCGCAGGCCAGCAGGCCAGCTGGATGATGTGGCAGATCGGGGGAAGCTACTATATTCGTCAAGGCTCCCAAGATTATGATGATGACTGGGGTTTGTTGACGCACGACTGGTCTGCTTTCAGATCTCCGGAATCTGTCGATGCTTATATCAAACCCCTGGTCAGTATAGTGTTCGCTGAGGTCTCGGTCGAGGGTGCAACAACGGCGCAGCAGCTGAACCTCTCGAGCCCTGCCATGTTCGATGTCAGCGCTTCAGATACGCAAACTTCATTCCTTTATGTTTATGTTGCAGCGGTAGGATTGGCATTATTAGCTTACATGCTGTACTTTCGTAAGGTTATATCCAAAGCCTTTGAGAGGTGCGCTTTACGATAATATAATCAGCATGGTTCATTTAGACAGAGCGCTCGACACAAGCTGTAGAGAATGTTAGTCTCAAAAACTTCTCGAATCAGGTGAGAGGGTGTAAGCTGCTTCCAAGCTAGTTACTTGATCGTAAGTTCTAATACATTTCCGGCCCTGATTTACTCTCATGATTATCATAGGATAGCTATGTCAGCATTGTAAGACTGATCTGTTTCAGAGTAGGTCTTACGTGGAAGTTCTAGATGTTTTCCAAGCTAATTAGAGTGAGTACATATAGGATCTAACACAGAACGGACTTCTCATTTTGAAGTATAAGTCTCTGGGGACTGATAATATAATATAAATGGAAGCAGTTGAAGATAGCGCATATAAGGTTTATATAATGCCTTATAAAATTATTCTGAATAACTGCTTATAGATAAAGAGAAAGCTTATACATTTACCTCAAGGCGTGTCAGTGCCAATAAGGGTCCCAAATTGTAAAAAATAAGAACATAACTATCAACAAGGTTAATGCAAAGCCATATAGTCGAACGTTAGCACGTGAAAATATCTTATAAACTAGCTCAATGAACACTATTCTTTATTTCACCAATTATGTGGTAAATCAATATTACGCCCAGTTACGTAGGATTTCCGCCGACCTTTTCCGCGTTTAGGGAGTATGACCACGAATTTCAAGAAAGGTGCATTAAACTTCTGTAATTATTACGGGTAGCATAATACCCAATTCTCTTTGTGCTAAAGAAAAACGGTAAATTCGGACAGTGCATAAACTATTTAAGTAATACTAGACCTGCCCAAGGGGCTCAAAATTCAATGAAGACAAGCAGATGTCATTGTTGTCGTTTGTTCGAAGAACAGATAGAAAGGAATAGTCCCCTTATTCCCTTATAATAAACTGTACAGCAATTTAGAACCTACATGTAATTATTTTCATTGTCTGTTCTGAGGAATACCACCCCAGCCACTACAACAATGTTTTGAATTTTGGGATTCTTAATTCCAATTTTGGGTAGATCTTGATAGTGTCAAGAAAATGCAAGAACTCGCTTCCTGTGGTAAAGTACTCATGTCATGCCCGATCCTTTGGCACTATAGTCATAGGCGCGGCTCAAGCCCACCCCGTGGTTAGAAAACAACAATTTGCCGCCATGATCTTTGGTCATCGCCTCTCTGTCTCCAGCCACGGCCACGATTTCCGTGCTGTACTTGCTCTGGTACAGCTTGATCCGATGTCTTGGCTAAAAGGATATGAATTCCATTTTCATAATTATATATTAATCTTGTCCTCTCCCCTAGAACCTCGAAGACTCATCCTCTCCTCTCACGGACAAGGACGTCTCTGGTCCGCAGCATTGGCTCGGGCGCTCTCAACCTTTCCTCCCTAACCTGATGACGTTAGTGTTCTACACGGAATTTGATTTCCGACTGCTGGGGAAGCGTCCACTGGGATCTCCACCCTATGCTAGGTCACGGGGACATGAAATCCACACATGGGCTGGGCTAGGGGTCACTGCTGACCGAGTCAGGCCTTGCTTGGCATTGTTGCGTTGGTCTCATCGTCGCTCATTTATGAGGAATTAGTATGCTCGCAGCCAGCGTTAGATCGGTTTTGGCCGAGACAAGAAGAATTGATGTTAATTGAGTAAGTACCTATCGTAGTAAGAGTGTGTTTACAAGCAATTTTCCCGCCCTTCTCTTTTCTTTCAGTAACAGTAGACAGTCATGAAGGAACAGGCATGGGCCGAAGTCGGGCGGACGAGGGTCACCTTTCCAGTAGAAGACATGACGTGTGGGAGGAGTTTTTTTCTGGGCGTTAACCCACATTCCTTCCCCTTCCCCAGCCCAGTCTGTGTGGGGAGGGAGTAAGAGCAACGCGGGGCTCCATCTGGGGCCCCCGATTCGGGGTAGTACGGGGTAGTGTGAGCCTCTGGGGCAAAAATTCCCGCCCCGACAACATGCGACTTGCAACATACGAACATACGACATGAGACCACGATATACCTGAATATCGACAGACAGCCAGATGAACCCACAGGCCATAAACGTTCGGTACAGATCGCTTGCGTCTCTACAGCAGCAGCAGCAGTCCACCTCCGCGAACGAGTCCCGAGAGCCCTTCCTCCAACCGGCGACGTCCTCCATGCGACCATCCGGCGCGAGGATGGACTCCTCAGCATCGACAACGTCCAAACAAGAGACCAAGAGAAAGCATGTGACTACAGCTTGTCTCGCCTGCCGGGAGAGCAAGGTCAAGGTAACCCATCACCACCACCACCAACAAGCTCAAGGACACCGGAGCCCCATCTTATCCCCGGATCCAGAAAAAGAGGCAGGACTGACAACAATGATTTTTACTTTCCAGTGTAATGGGGCGATGCCGGCTTGTTCCAACTGTCTCAATAAAGGCAAAGAATGCAAGTACCAAGCCAGAGATGACAAGCGAAAGTATGTCATGCCTCCTCCCCCTTCCTTGTAACTCTCTCTCTCTCTTCCCAGGGGCGTTTTGCTACCCCCATGTGACAGAGATACTGACCCTAACCTCTCGCAGGCTCTCCCTCCGGCTAGCCATCGAGCTGCTCTCCGACAGGGTACGCAAGCTCTCGCAATTTATCGTCGAACAGGGCCTAGAAGTTCCACCGGCCGACCAGGAATACGAAAAGACATTGTCCAATATCTTGCAGACAACAGGGCTATCCGCCATGCATCCCAACCTCGCACGGGAAACCACAGATAGCGAGACTAGTACCCAGAGGGGTCCAGCCGCCCAGCAGTTCGACCAGATAAACGAACCCTCACCGACTACGGGAGGCTCGGTGCCGAATTCAACTTATGGTACACGCCCCTCGGGAGACATGGCATGCAGCCCGCTCCAGGCAATGCAAGGCCTGCTCGAACTTGCGAACGCGGTAGACAACATGAACGGCACAATGCGTGACAGGGACAATTGGACCTGGAGGGCGACAACAGCAGGAGCCATACCGCCACCCCAGGAGCCTATGCCACAGGGGGCCGTGATCCAACCCACCTATGTATCCTCGGTAGGCGACCTCTCAAGCCCGGCCCAGCCACAACAACAACAACAACAACAACAGGCTGCGTCTGGAGGGATTCCGAGCTGTCCCTCGCTCGAGGTGGATGACGGCACCACCAGCTCGACCGAGGGCGTCGACGAGCTGGCAGACCGGCTGTCTGATCTGCTGGGAACTCTCCACGTCAGGCCCGGCGGCCATATACGGTACTACGGTGCCACATCCAACTTTAGCTTGCTAGAAACCACGGCTGCGGACGTCGGCATGAATGTCCACTGGACCGTACGCAACGACGGCATCGAACATCTCAGACGTCTCGGCCTCGACAAGAAGGTCCCTCCCGAGATCGAGCAGCACCTGATGAACCTCTACTTTACGTGGCAGGACCCTTCATTCCACGTTGTGGACCGCAACATGTTTGAAGAGGCAACACGGGTATGGGAGGAGCAGATGGAAGATACAGCCTACTATTCGGAAGCGCTGAGGAATGCCATGTGAGCCAACAACAAGAAAAGAAAAGAGAAATACAAGCAAACAAATACACCCCATCGGCAGTCTGTAAGCTAACTTGCGTTCGGAGCTGCGCTCTGGGAGCAGCATTTGATGCGCGGCACCACCCGGCATTCGTCACATTCCCCAGGTCCCTGGCGGATTTCTTTGCAGATAGGGCCAAGGCTCTCTTGGATATAGAGCTGGACTCGCCCTGCGTTGCGACCATCCAGGCCTTGATTCTCTTAAGCGCCCACGATATAGGATGTGCTAGGGATGCTAAGGGATGGCTGTTTAGCGGTATGTTCGTCAGCTACCTACTGTTATTTGCAAAGAAATAAGAAGAGCCGATCGAGTTTTTGAGCTTGGCTGACTATCTGACGACCATTCTCTCCTGGCTAGGTATGGCGACTCGCTTAGCTTTCACCCTGGCATTGCACCAGGACCTGAAGCCCTATGTAGTCAAAGGCGTGGTGAGCGAAGCCGAGGCTGATCTTCGGCGGACTGTCTTTTGGGCTGCTTTTGTGGTAGATCAGTAAGAAAAGTCCCCCTGTCACCCCAAAATCCACTGTTGGTGTTGTTACTCATCTCGTCATATAGTGTGTGGAGTTTCTACTTGGGTCAACCGTTCCGCTTGTCCATGAAAGGCGTCAGCCTGGACAAGCCCGGATCGAACAGCCTCCTAGAGTCGGCGGGTCAGTGGGCTCCTTATGTGCGACCCACCGCTACTCAGACTCCTGTTCCTATAGTAGATTGTGCAGAACTTGTCTGTAGATACCAGGTTCTACTCTTTGAGGCCACAGCTCCCCTCAGCGATGCCTTGTGAGTCTAGCACACGCCGTATAAAAAAGAAAGGGGATCTGTTGTTATATGATTGCTAACCAGGCTGTCGCCCGCCCTGCAGGCACGGTGGCACATTCAGCTCCAAGGCAGCACTGCAGGAATTAAATGCCCAGGCTGTTAAGAAGCTCTCAGACTGGCAGGAACAGCTACCTCTTGCATTGCGTGTGGATCTGGAGGATCGTGAGGGCATCTACCTGCCACACGTCATTCTCCTCCAGTAAGAGCAACCCTTATCTTCTTGTCTTTACTGTTCGAAATACACACTCTTACTAAAAAATCGGCCTTTCAGAATGCAATATTATCAGAGTCTCATCTATGCCTACAGGCCTTGGATGTCCAAAAGTTATTCCCTCCACCAGCCCCAGACGACACTGGGTCCCGGTGCAGGCCAAGCCCGCAAGATGTGTATGGACTCGGCCAGGGCTATCGCACAGCTCCTTCGTATGTATGAGGACCGCTACACGCTTCGCAGAATCAACATCCAGGCCGTCGCAATTACCTTTTCTGCCGCCCTGCTCCTAGTCTTTGCAACCGTATCCCGCTATCAGCGAGATAAGGCAGACGAGATCCTCGCCGACCTCAGCGTATGTTTCAGGGCGTTGGACGAGCTCGCTCCAGCCTGGGACAGCGCCAAGCGAGCTCGGGACTTTCTCACCAGGTTACAACGGCACTGGGAGCGGCAGGCCAGGTCCAACTCTCTGGCCGACACTACCTCCCCTTCTACAAAGCCGAGGAAACGGTCGCGCCCATCCTTTCTGTCCGAGGACCGGAGCCCGCTCACGTCTCTCCGCGGCGAGGCATCGTCCTCTTCAGCCATGGGAAGTGAATACTCGAGGAGTAGTGGAGGTGTGGCAACCGACTTTGGGATGGATCTTGACTTTGACTGGATGCTGAGAACAAGCATGGAAGACATGCCAGGAAACTGGGGCAATATCTTTTCCGTGACTTCGGGCACTTTCCAACCCGGTTAGGACATGTCGAGACAGAAGCTCCATGTGCTTTGTTTCGGGATTTTTTTTATTAAAGAAAAGAGTCATTTCAGACGTGCTATTGGTCTAGATGAATTCATTTCCCCTTAGAGCAATCTGCCTGCGTGAATGCCTCCCGTTATGAGTATATCATCCGAAGTGTGATATGCACTCGCCTCGGACAAGAGGTACACCACCGGTACCTTGAGGTCTGTCCGGTCCCCTATCCGGCGCATGGGCGGCTCTGTGGTCATAATCTCTGCCAACCAAGGGTATCGATCACAGAGCTCGATTGTCATATCCGTCAACATATAACTGTATCACCAATCGGTCCAATGTCAGTCTTCGAATGTACTCATGAAGACATACCTGTAAATCACAATCGTAATACGGGCAAGAGAAGAAAATCAAACTTACCCAGGCGAGATCGAGTTGACACGGATGCCCATGGCTGCCAACTCTACACCCAGCGCCTTGGCAAGCGAGACGACGGCACCCTTGCTGGAGCAGTAGTCGCTCGTCGTTTGGCCCTTGCTGGCGACGTGAGCGGCGATAGAGGCGATGAGGACGATCGAGCCGCCACGCGGGTTGAAGTCGGTCGGCTCCTGCTTGGCCATCTGCGCCGCGGCCAGCTGCGCGGCGTAGTAGGTACCCAGGACGTTGATATTCATGCAACGAGCGACGGACTCGGGGGATCGTTTCAAGAAGGGCTCATCAGGGCAGATACCGGCGGCGGTTACCCTGAAAAGAAGAAAGATTGTGGCGGTTAGCAAAGGGAAAGACAAGGTAGCGCGTTGACACTGTCTCTCTTTCAGAGAGCTATGAAAAACTAGCAGAGCAACTTACAGCCCATCAATACGCCCGAAGTCCTTGACGATCTCATTAAATGTGCCTTCGAGGATCGCATAGTTTGTCACATCGCTCCTATACACAGGGTACAAAATCAGGCTTCAGTTGGTGATTCGTAGAGCAAGAGAGAGAGAGAAATAATGAGGTGGAGGGAGGGAAGGAGGGGGGAAGGGGGGGACGACGACGCACTTGTAAAGTTTGACCTTGACATCGAACTCGGACTCCAATTTCTTGAAGTGGTCATGCGGCTTGTCAAGCACGTCGAGGATGGCGACATTGCCTCCCACCTCGGCGATGGCAAAGGCAAAGGCCAGGCCGAGCCCACGGCCTCCGCCGGTGATGACAATGGTGCGTCCCTTGAGGCTGAGCAGGTCTTGAACGGAACGTGTGAGGAACTTGTCTGGGTTTCGATCCAGGACGGCCTTGCCTGTTGTAAGGGGCTGCTGGGAAGCCATTGTGGGAGAGAAAGAGAAGTTGGAGCTTTTCTTTTCGTTTTATGTCTCTAATCTGAGGTAGGATTCGCAAGATTTGTTGGCCTGGGGAAAGAGCGTTCCCAGACTTGTTGTGTATGTCCTGCTGTGTATATTTATGATGTCGTGAAAGAGCTCCAGATAGGGGAATGAGGGGTTTCTCCAGAGAAAGCAAGACAACGCGGCGTGTGCTCTGCCGAGAGCTACTTAGTCGGATGCTATCCCCGCCCGAGGGGTCCCGGTGGTTCAATCGGGGCTTGTCCCACGGGGTCGGATGATGAATCCCGATCCCCAGGTCCGGACGCGGGGTACCGACCCGAGCGGAAATACCAACCCGGGGGATCATGTCGGAAGGCCAGGGCCACGGCAACGATGGCTCAGGTACAGGCTTAATTGCGGATCCTGTCATGCAAAAACGTCACAGGCCGGATCGATCCCCATGGTCAAGGCATACAAGTATGCCACTTTTTCCTGGGCTTACAACGAGGGCATTATGCTGAAGACGGCCGCTGTTTGTCATCTCATGAATCATTGGCATAAGGCAAATATTGTATTATCCCAGCGCCAAAATGAAGGACGAATCTCTGCAGACACTTGTGCCTCTAACCTCGGCTGAGAAGCCCGAGGCTGGCCTGGCAAGAGGAGGCTGGAGAGAGCATCTTGACGACGATGACCGCGCCGTCCTCGCTTTGCGAAATCTGATTTTCGACATCTGCAACCAGAACGGTGGCGGCCATGGCGGCTCGGCCATTGGTATGGCAGCCATTGGCGTTGCCCTGTACAAACACACCATGCGTTACAACCCGTCAAACCCTTCGTGGTTCGATAGAGACCGCTTCGTTCTCTCCAATGGTGAGTGAATTATGATGACCTGCGAGCACGCCCGATGCACCCCCCCCCCCTCGGGCGGCCCCCTGGGGCTCTTGTTTGCACTCATGACCAAAACCGTCGCTAATACCAGACTTTTTCATTATTTCAGGCCACGCTGCAATGTTCCTATACGCCCTGAACCACCTCGTTGGTTATGATGCCTGGACAATGGATGAGATCAAGGGGTACGGCAGTGCAAAGGAAAATGGTTATACTACCCTCTGCCATGCCCACCCAGAAGTAGAGGACCCAGCAATAGAAGTCACCACGGGACCGCTGGGCCAGGGCATCGCAAATGCTGTCGGCCTGGCCATCGCCTCCAAGAATCTTGCCGCGCGGTACAACCGCCCTGGCTTCGACGTGGTTAGCTCGCGTGTGTACTGCATGACGGGCGACGGCTGCCTGATGGAGGGCGTCGCACTGGAGGCTATGTCCCTGGCCGGCAACCTTGGGCTCGACAATCTCGTCGTCATATACGACAACAACCAGGTGACGTGCGATGGACCTCTGGACTGGATCAACGTCGAGGATATCAACGCCAAGATGCGTGCGTGTGGGTGGCACGTCCTCGAGGTCGCCGATGGCTCCTACGACGTCAGTGCGCTCGTTTCAGCACTTCAATTCGCCAAGACTCTTGTAAAGAAACCCGTCTTCATCAATGTTCGCACTGTCATAGGGCTTGGAACCGCCTCAGCAGGGACTTTCAAGGCACACCACGGCGTTTTTGACCCAGACAGCGTGGCTCTTTCCAAGCGCCTGGCAGGGCAGGACCCGTCTACGACACACGAGGTCCCTCCAGCGGCCCTGGAGTACTTCAGAGAGAGGAAAGAACACGGGCAAAAGATCCAGGGCGCGTGGGATGATCTTCTCGAGAAGTATCAGAAAGCACATCCTGACCTGGCCAAGGACCTCAAGGGCAGACAGGCCGGCGAGAATGGGAACGTATGGCAGAAGACGCTTGAGAGCCTCGACATCGGCCAGTTCAAGGGTTTCGCCACCCGTGAGGTGAACGGAGCCATTATGGAAAAAATGTGGAAAGACCACCCGGCCCTCTTCGGCGGCGGGGCTGACCTGGTTAACTCCAACAAGGTCCCATACGAGGCATCCGAGGTGTTCCACCCAACCACAGGCTACTCTGGCCGGTACCTACGATATGGCATCCGGGAACACGCCATGGCATCCATCTCCAACGGTATCGCGGCCTACAACCCAGGCACATTTCTCCCCTTCACAGCTACATTTTTCATGTTCTACATCTACGCTGCTCCAGGCGTGCGGATGGGTGCACTGAGCCATCTACCCGTGATCCACTTTGCCACCCATGACTCCTTTGCCGAGGGTCAGAATGGCCCGACACACCAGCCCGTCGAGTTAGATTCTCTCTACCGCGCCATGCCGAACCTGACCTACATACGACCATGTGATGCAGAGGAAGTCATCGGCGCCTGGCTGCTCGCGCTCGGCAAGACCACGGGCCCATCTATGCTGTCACTCGGTCGGGACGCAGTGGCACCAGTGCCCAATACCAACCGCCTCAAGGTCGCCAAGGGCGCCTATGTCGTCAGGGATGTCGAGAAGCCTGCTCTTATCCTCGCCAGCTGTGGCACCAACCTCCACTATGCCGTCGCCGCAGCCGAGAGCCTGTCTGCCTCGGGTGTCGCCACACGCGTCGTCAGCGCCCCGAGCTTCGAGCACTTTGACGCTCAGAATAGGTCGTACCAGGAGTCGGTGTTCCCGCTGGACGGCACCCCCATTGTCAGCGTGGAAGAGTACATTGCATCCACCTGGGCACGGTACGTGACGGCGAGCATTGGTATGACCGGATATGGCTACTCGGCTTCCAACAAGAGTAATTACGATAGATTCGGGCTGGATGCGAAGGGGATCGAGAGAAGGGTGAGGAGTTATCTTGGCGAGCTCTCTGGACAAGATGCCAGAAAAGCTGGCTGGAGAGCCATCTGAGTGAGGATATGTTTTCTTCTCTCTTCATGCAATATTTCCATAGTTATGGCGGAATTCGACAAGCAAAATTCAGATACGATGTAATTCCTCGAATCTTAAAGGGATCACTCAAACAAAAACTCACAAAATGGATGCTATTCCAACGGCAGGCTGTAAGTTGACCAAGAGGACCAATCAATGCTCAAGGTATGCATCCATATGAGGTCCCAAACACTTGGTGTTATGGACCTAAGATCGTATATCAGGCGTATCCGCGGCTAGAGGCCCTTTGTATACCCGTCAAGGATTAACATTAACACCTCGCTACCTGGGCAATAACATATAAGTACATATCATGAGGATTGGTTATTTCCTCTCCCGATTTCACCGATTTCTCCTTTCCAACAATATTTAACTTCTCGTCAGAGAGAAGTCGCGTTCAAACTTGAGCATCTATTTACTAGATCAGTCTTTATTTTTTAAAGTCTAGCTTTAATTTGTAACTGTGTAAAGTACAGCCCTGAAGTTCCTTGAGTGGCCATTAATGATGATTTTCTCACTTTCCATTCCTAGACGGCTGCGCCAAAATCTACAACTGTCTTTACGACCAACTTTCCGTCCGCATCCCTTGTCTTTCCAGCCATCTCAAGGGCTTCCTGAACAAGATCGAGCCCCTGGAAGCGGTGGGTTATCATCTTTTGTACGTCTGGCAGGATTTGACCTCCAATCGGCTCTTTTGTAACAGAAGCTTTGGCGATTTCTATGGCTCTTGGATACGCATCTGCGTACCGCCATGTAGAGACCAGGTTAATTTCCCTGGCAGTCATCTCCGAGATGGGTAGTATGTGGTTGGGGATGCCCATGCCAACCAGGACCACCGTCCCTCCTGACGCTGCAGCCTAATAATATGGGAGACATATTTAGTTTTTCCATCTTCTTGAGATCTGACGCATAGAAGCCACACTTCATGGGTGAATAAAGATGGATGACTTACGTAAATGCTTGACTGCAAACACGACTCGGCACCTGTGCACTCAAATATCCTCTGCACCTTGCCTATAGCCGAACCATCTGGCCACTTCAGCCCTGCAATCTCGGCTGCAGTCTCCCTAGCAATGTCTAGCTTCTCTTCAATGGTCTGCCCCCGCCTGGGCTGCACCGCATGAATGACAGACGCGAACCCCTGCTCCAGGGCAAAGTCGAGCCGCCCCTTGTCAATGTCCACCATGACAATATCCTGGCAGCCCTCGGCGCGTGCCGCCACCGCGCACAACAAGCCCACTGCCCCAGCTCCGTAGACCAAGCATGCGCGTCTGGAGGAGACGGTGTCCTGCCCAGCCCTGCGGACCGCATGTATGGCAACGGCCAGGGGCTCGAGGAGGGCGCCCGTCTCAAAACCCAGCTCGGGCGGGAGGCGATGAACCCAGGCGGCAGGGTGGTCTACCAGCTCCTGCAGCGTGCCCTGGTAGTGAGGGAACTTAGAGCCTGAGCTGCGGAAGCGCAGGTCGGGGCAGATGTTGTACCTTCCTGCCTTGCAGTGGTCACACTGCCTGCAGGGCACACCGCACTCGAGCGCCACAGCATCACCAACCTTCAGGCCTGCACTGGTGGCCTGTGAGGCACCGGACCCGATTGCCACCACCTGGCCTGCTGCCTCATGGCCAAGACAGAGAGGTTCGCGGACCTGGATGGAGCCGTTGCGAAAATGCGCGTAATAGTGAACGTCGGAACCACAGATTGTCGTGGACCGTACGGCAATGCGGACTTCCTCGGCGGCCAGGGGCGGCAGCTCTCTTGCTTGGGCCTGCAAGGCTTTCGCCTGGTAAAGATACTGGCCAGAACTCTTTTCCATGGTGGCTGTAGTTGTCGAAGACATTGTGATGTTGAAGTTTCCCACAGACTACTGGTCGTTGACTGGGCAGAAAGACAAGAGACAAGAGAGATGGACAGAGAAACATAGAGACAGGGCAAAGGATGTGAAGGAGGGATGGCGAATCTCGGGTGATTATTGAACCTTGAAGTCAAACCACGAGCAGGCGCGCGCCATTATTGCCCAGCAACTCATACAGTCCAACAAACAAATGCCCGGACGCCATCTTCCGCATTAGGTTGTAGCCATGATGAGTCCAGCTTTGGTGTGTGGTGTTTGCGTGTGAAAGTAAATCCCGATGAGTCGCCGAGAGACTTGGCTTTCTGGTTCTCGGCTATTCCAAAGAGGGGTGGCCGATAGATTCAACAGATCACTCGGGATCCGGTTTCCGACAAGTCAGCCCAGCCTCCACTGTATGTCAGAAGAGAAGAGGCACTCCCCCGTGGGGAATACGATTCCAGCTCCACCCTCCCTAACTCAGGGATCGTCATTGCCACACTAGACTTCGGCGGTTCTTTCTCCGGGTCGCCCAAGTACTTGGATTCGGAGCACACCTCCAACTAGACTGACCATATGTTTTACCATAAGCTCTTCCCATAGAACCCTTTTTTTTTTTTTTATCTTGGGGTCTCTCGCGACAACGAGTCCAAGTCTCCTTTCACTTCTCTTTTCTCCTTCTAAGTCGGCCCTCATAGACATTTTCACACGCTCAAAATGTCGACTTACGCAAAGGAGATCAATGCCATCATCATTGGTGCAGGCCCCGCTGGCATTGCCATGGCCTATCGCCTGAAGCATGAGCTAGACTTTCACGACTTCACCATTTACGAGAAACTGGATGGTGTTGGGGGCACATGGAGGGCAAACACCTATCCTGGCTGGTATGTCTTTTCGTCTTTCTTGAGGCTGCGGTCATCCCACAGTGTTGTGGGGGAGAAATGAACAAGCGCTGACCTTCAATTTTCACCAACAACAGTGGCTGCGATCTCCAATCACATCTGTATTCTTTCAGTTTCAACCCTAACCCCAACTGGTCGAAACAGCTGTGCGAGCAGCCTGAGATTCTTCAGTGTAAGTCTGTCCAGCTCCCATCAGGTGCAACCCAACAACCATTACCGCAGACCAGAGCGCTAAGAAAGGCCTGCGATTTGATTAGACCTGGAAGATACCGTGGATAAGTTCGACATCCGCAAGCACGTCCACTCCTCTGTCGAATGCACCGGCGCGCGATGGTGCCTTGAACGGTCCAAGTGGGAGGTGACCTTCAAGGACCTCAAGACCGGCGTCGAGTTCTCCCGGTACGCGACCGTCTTCGTGTCTGCGGTCGGGGCCATCTCCTTCCCTAGGGATGTCAAATTTCCGGGCATGGAAAACTTCCAGGGGCACATGTTCCACACTGCACGGTGGGACCACTCTGTCTCATACGAAAACAAGCGCGTCGCTGTCATTGGAAATGGCTGCAGCGCTGCACAGGTTGTGCCGGCCGTGGCCAAGAAGGCCGCCTACGTGAAGCAGTACGCCCGCAGCGGCCAGTGGTTCCATGCTCGGCCCAACCGTAACTATACAGAGCTGGAGAAGTTCATGTTTCGCTGGGTCCCCCTCTGGGAGAAGCTGCTGCGCCTGCGCATCTTCCTCGAGGCCGACGAGGAGACCACGACCTACTTCCCGACGCCCAAGGGCCTCAAGGTGCGGACCCAGGTCGAGGCCGAGTCCAAGGAGTACATGAAGTCCAAGACGCCAGAGAAGTACTGGACCCACCTGATACCAAAGTTCCCGCTGGGGTGCAAGCGCCGCATCTTCGACCCGGGTTACCTCGACGCCCTCTGCCTTCCCAACGTCGACCTCCTCCCCGAGGGCATCCAGGAGATTACGGAGACGGGCATCGTGAGCACCTCAGGAATAAGGGATGACTACGACATCATCGTCCTCGCCACTGGATTCCAGGTCTCGGAGTTCCTTGTGCCCATGGAGATCGTGGGCGCAGATGGCCGCTCGCTGCACCAGCAGTGGAAGGAATGCCGTGGCGCCCAGGCCTACCTGGGCACTCACGTTCACAACTTTCCCAACCTGGCCATTCTGTTTGGCCCCAACACGTTCCCTGCCAACAACTCCGCGCTTTTCGCGTGCGAGACGCAAGCCGACTATGCTGTCAAGTCGCTCATTACGCCCCTGATCGACCGCAGGGCCGACGTCATCGAGGTCAAGCAGGCGATTGAGGACTACACGACAAACGCCATACACAAGGAGCTCTCCAACACCGTCTTCGCTGGAGACTGTTCCAACTGGTATATTGGCAACTATGGCCGCAATGCCGCCTCCTGGCCTGGCAAGGCGGCTTCTTTCTGGGCTAGCACGTTTTTCCCAGACTGGTCAGCCTTCAACCTCATCGGTGGAAGCAAGCTGTGGCCACTCTATGCTCTCCGCCGTCAAGTGCACACCTCGGGATGGCTGACAAAGGCCATCGTCGTCCTTGGCGTTGTGGCAGCAGCATCTCGGACCGCGCCCTTGAAGAGCAGGATTCCCGATGTTGTCAGGGGTCTTCGGGCTTGGATCGCCCAGACTTCATAGGGAGCCTGGGGCGGAGCTTTGTTTTTCCAGGGAATGATATCTGATAAATTCATGTGTTTCCATGGACCCCTGCTCAGGGGGACTTGGATCTATTGGAGTGGGGATATTATCATCTGTCCCAGCCTTAGTGCTGATACTTCTTGCATGCTCATACCAGACTGCTATTTTCCAATATACACGTGTTGCGCACATCATAAAAATGAGCGTACTACTATACTGATGTGAATCTTGACGCGATCTATTGTTGATGACTGTCTAAATCCAAGCTAAGTATGTGCACATAGAGGTTACAACTTGAGAGAAAATTCATTCAATGAATTTATTTATTTCGTCCAGTTTTTTCATAATTTCTCATTAAATTTGTTGCCGTCAGGTCTCCCTTGAATTTTAGTATTTATTTACTAATAGTATGTATTGTTAGGCTACCGAAATGTGAAAATTGGTCCAAGTTGTATTACGCAGTACGCACTTATTCGAGGCGAGGCTCGACTGTGGCCTTGCCTTGGTACGGTATCTCTTTAATTTGTCACCATAAGGAGGCCTGCTGCTTTGGAGCACAGATGCTGAGATGGCAAACTCTTAACTGCCCTTTGACTGCCCTCAAGAAGGGAACTCTTTCGCAGCCCCCAGGTGAAGATGCGAAACCCGCTCGCCCGGCGCCTCTTGTGGGAGAGTTTGGGGTTACCAGAGCAGATTGTCCTACTGTGGACGAAGGAAGGGAGGGGGTGAGCATCCTTGTCCCCCCTGGGGAAGGCCAGTCCCGGGAGTGCATAAGGTACTCGGCAACTTGAGGCCAAGGCCAGCCGCAGGTAACCCGGCTAGCCTCGGCATCGCTGACCACATTGTCATGCAGTACTGATAGTACGGACTCGCCTTCCCGGGGGGTGACACAACACCGGGTCTACGGATCTGCTCGGAGCTGAATCCCGACCCACTTTAGGCGTAGCAGAAGCACTCGGGGCTCGAAACCCGCTGCAGAACTCGGACGTCACTGGGCCGGCAAGATGAGAAACCCATAACATCAGTACGAAATCTTGCATTCCAAGATACTGGGACATCATAAGAACTTGAGGTCAGAATACTTCTTATTGTCCATTCAAGGGGAACCGAGTACCAAGCTGATCGCTGTCTTGTAATCCACTTCCCTCTTCGTGACCTGGATCTATTGGATCTTGCTATCGAAAATGTCTTACCACGCACAACATCTGGAGAGTGTTAGTAGTACTCCTCGGCCACATTGGTAATACACAATACTAATGCAAGGCCGTCTCCTCTGCAGTTGAAGGACAGGAGTTTGTTCTCGGGCGAGGCCTTCATCGATGGGCAGTGGGTGTCGAAAGAGAAACAGTTCGACGTTTACGGTCCGTATTCATGAATCACATCCCTTTTTTCTTCGGCCTGGGTCGTACTGATGTCAAACAACAGAACCCTCGTCCACTTCGGTCTTGGGCAAGGTTTCGGACTGTTCACTCCAAGATTTCCAGGCAGCCATCGTGAGTGCGGACGAAGCACAGCGCAAGTTCTTCGAAAGCACAACCGGGACAGCAAGGGGCGCACTTTTGCGAAAATGGAACGACCTCATTCTAGAAAACATAGATGATCGTAAGTGCATAAGTACTCGGTTAAACCCCCCTGCTGGTGAAATACTCTTCTGACACATTTACAATAGTGACGACCATCCTCTCGCTTGAGAATGGCAAGACGCGGTCAGAGGCAAGAGGAGAGGTTGCGTACGCTGCCAGCTTCATAGCATGGTTTGCCGAGGAAGCCACCCGAGCTTATGGCGTCACGATCCCATCATCTACCCCGCATACGACTCTGCTGACGATCCGCGAGCCCGTTGGTGTCTGTGGTATCATTACACCCTGGAACTTTCCTGCCGCTATGATCACAAGGAAAGTCGGACCGGCACTTGCAGCCGGCTGTTCCGTCGTGATCAAGCCACCCAGCGAGACTCCTTTCTCATGCATCGCACTTGCAAAGCTCGCCGTCAAGGCCGGTATCCCTCCTGCCGTGATCCAAGTGTGCCCTACCAAGGACCGACAGGCTGCGACTGAGCTTGCTAAGCACCCGCTGGTGAAGAAGCTCAGCTTTACTGGCTCAACCGGCGTGGGCAAGAAGCTGGCTGAACTGGCAACAGGAACTCTGAAGAAGGTCAGCCTCGAGCTGGGTGGCAATGCGCCATTTATCGTCTTTGACGACGCAAATCTTGATCTGGCCGTAGAAGGTGCCATGTTTTGCAAGTTCCGCTGCTCCGGACAGACTTGCGTTTGGTAAGCCACGCACCGACTACAGGCTGCGATAACAAATTAATGCTGACTTTAAGCCAACAGTGCAAATCGCCTCTACGTGCAGAAGGGCGTGGCCAAGCCTTTCGTCGAAAAACTGGTCAAGGTAGTGCAAGCTCTCAAGACAGGTCCAGGACTGGACGCTTCCACGACACAGGGTCCGCTGGTGAACAAGTCTGCCGTAGACAAGGTCAAGGAGCACGTGGACGACGCCATCTCCAAGGGTGCGAAAATTGAGGTTGGTGGCAAGCCGCCTGCATCTTCTGGGTTCTTCTATGAACCGACTGTGCTTTCTGGAGTAACTTCGGAGATGTTGGTCAGCAGGGAGGAAACATTTGGGCCGCTTGCTCCCGTCTTCGTCTTCGAGACTGAAGCGGATGCCCTGCGGCTTGCCAACGACACTGAGTTTGGATTGGCAGGATACTTCTTCTCGCAGGATATTGCTCGGGCCATGCGGGTAGCCCACAAACTTCAGGTCGGTATGGTTGGTGTCAATACTGGAAAGATCAGCGCTGCTGAAGCGCCGTTTGGAGGCGTCAAGGAAAGTGGCTACGGAAAAGAGGGTAGTCTTTATGGGCTCGAAGAGTACCAGGTCATTAAGAGCGTCACGATCGGTAACCAAGACGCCGGTCTCTGAGCTGACAGAAAAAGGTTATAGGGAAGAATGAACCCTTTTTCTTTTCAAATCTTCGAGATCACATCACTCCATGACTTCTAGTGTCGATACTACATTGGTCAATGTGTAATGTGAATACTTTGTTTGAACACCTCGAAGTTTGAACACCATGCCAAGTCACCCGCAACTGCAATATTTTGCACAACTGGGCTGAGCTAGCAGCGTACAATGACAAAACCGACTGACTCGTGCCATTGCCTGAAAGAAAGGTTCTTCTCTTTTTCAGCGATTAGCAAGGGCACTACGCAGAAGCGGAGAATGTCAAACGTAAGTAAGTCTCCACACGGCTCGAACGCATGTCTTCATCTCTCACTACTCAAATATCCCAGTTCCAAATAGAAGCTGGGATAGGACACTTTTCACGTTTCTTTAGTGAGCAAAGGTTATGAACAATATTCAGCATGTATTGCGTTATCCAACTTGAGTAGCTAGCCTTATGCACTCATATACATTGTCGCCTTCATACGCGTTGGGCAGCCATAATCCGGTCAGCCTCTACAGCGGCCAACCTCAGGATCTCCACATCATCACCAGAACCATCCCCGAAAAGAGCGTCGATCTCTTCCAGGGTTTTACCCTTGGTCTCCGGGACGAAAACCAACGCCCACAGGCCGGCAAGCCCACAGAAGACAGCGAAAAAGATGTAAGTCCCGTACTTGATATCCTGGAGCATGGGTGGCGTAGCGATGCCAACGGTGAAGTTGGCAAGCCAGTTCACACAGGTAGCGAGGGCCACACCCTTGGCACGCTGAGAATTGGGATACACCTCAGCGGGGAGAGCCCAGCCGAGGGGCGAGAAGGAAACACCGTAGACCATGATAAAACCGAAGGCCATGGCGACGCATGCCCAACCAGCAGCAGTGTTTGCCGACCAGTCCGCCTCGAAGACACCGGCGAGAGAAGCAATAATCACGTAGCAGAGGCAAGACCCAAACCCTCCCAGGATGGCGAGAGGCCGACGTCCCACCTTGTCAATAACGACGAAGCAGATAGCGACGGCAACCAGCTGCAGGATGTTGAAGACACCGGACAAGATGAGTGCCATCTCGGTAGACTGGCCGATAGATTCGAACAAGGTCGGCGCATAGTAGATGAAGGCGTTGATACCAGAAAACTGCTGGAAGAAGCAGACTCCGCAGCCGACAATGGTTCTTCGGATTGTCTTGCGATCGAACAGATCCAGCCATGAGTAAACCTCCAGCTTGAAGTTGCTGGCACCTGGGTGTCTCTGTTGTATGGAGAGCCTATTGAACTCGACCTCGGCAAAGATTCCCCTAGCCTCTTGTTGCACGCGGGCATCGGAGATAGGAAGTCTGCGAAGCTTCGACAGACTAACCAGGGTCTCTTCGTGGCGGCCAACGAGGCTGAGCCACCGAGGCGAGTAAGGGAAGAACTGCACACCGATGCCAAGAATTGTAGTGCAGAGCATTTGTAGTCCCAGAGGCAGCCGGAATGAGACCTCGCTGTTGATGTTTCTCGTGCCATATGTAATCCAGAAAGAGATGACGACACCAGAGACAATGGAAATGGACTCGAGTACGAGAAGGGTGCCTCTTAGGTTTGGCGGGGAGATCTCGGAGATGTATAATGGGGCTCCCTGTTTTCATTCATTGTCAGCTCTCCGATATTTGCTGTTATTGTTTTGAGGGATTTTTCTACTTTGTTCCCTTTGTGGAAAGAAAGCCCCCAAATATACAGTGCACACCACGGGGATGCAATTACTTACCATTGCCAGAGTTCCAACTCCAATACCTCCAATAGCTCTGCCAGCGACCAGTGTACCGTAATTCGGGGCTGCGGTTTGAATTATGGCACCGATGGTGAAGATAACCACCACTACGGTGAGAGCGTGTTTTCGTGAGATTTTATCCGCAAGGTAAGGCATGAAGAGGCAGCCCACAAAAGCCCCGAGCAGCAACATGGCAGTCATGAAACTGGTGCCAAAAGCACTCTCGGTCTGTGGGAAGGCATTGTGGAACTGGTCCATGACGTTGATGATGGAGATGACGCCCTGGTCATAGCCAAAGGAGAAACCACCCAGCGAGGCGAGGAAGGCAGCGCCAAAGACGTATGAATTGCCTACCAGCCCGCGGAGGCCATTCGGGCCGTAAGCAATATCTTCAGCGAAGATGTTGGCTTGGGCCAGCTCCTTGGAGCCGCGCTGAAGGCTGGAATCCTCCATGTGCTCGAGAGAGAGACGTTTGGGGCCATCGCCCAAAACATTGTTTTCCGTGTCAGTAGACATAGTGAAGAGATGGGATGTTGGTTGGCAACGCCAGGCTGAAGTTCTGTGCTGGTTGACTCAAAAAGGAGGCACGAGACGAGGCTGAAGTGGTCGCTCATTTAGAACAACACTTTGAGAGCCTTCTTATGCAGCCGTGAATCTGGGGTAATCGAGGGGGATGACGTCTATTGGCTGGAATCTGCGCTCCGAGTCTCCTCATTTTCCCCGGAAATCCTGGCCGTAGCTCGCTTGGCAGTCAGCTTCCAAGGTCAAACCAGCCCCAATTGCGGGGGAGGACTAGCCTTGCCCCGGATTCATCTCCATCGGAGTCTGGGGAAAATGCGTCAAAACTTGGTTCAGAAGCGGAGTATGCAGGGAGCACCCCCACGTAGGCATAGATTATTGTTTCAAGGGTAAATGATAACCCCCTGGTCATGTGGCATCTTGGTCGGGTGTGTGGATTGCAACAGTAAAACTTGGTGAGGCATTTTCGCCGAAACTTACCGTAGTATGACGTACGCCATGTTAGAGTTCGTGGATGTTGATCTAAACATGCGCATTGACTTTACCGCTATGTTAGATAGGTAAGATGCAATCACAATAAGTAAAGTTACGTTTTTCGGTTTCGACATCAAAAATGGCTAGCGAATACGAGACTGTAACTGTGTCTGACGCTTATCTGTTCTTGGCTCTTTTCGACCTGCTTGATATTTGGGCACAAGCTTTCTCAATGCGAGCGAACACCTCCATTGGTACCTGAATACGTTCGATCCAGATCACTGTAAGAGTGAAATCCTAATCGGCCGTGTCATTCAGAACCCCAAGACCATTGTGAATTCAGATCTTGCTCTTCAGCCTAACGGTTAAGGTAGAACAGGACAAACTATCATACCTGGTTAGGCTTGCTTTAGTTATGTACTCTTGGCTATGGTTCCTGCTTTATCTAGAGAGATAGCAGCTCGCAGGTATAGGATACCGACCGGCTGAGCAGAAAACTCGCACCAGTTATATAGGCGGGCACCGAATTGCGGACCGGGGTGGATGATATCGGCTATCAGTTGTGATGGAGATGGGACGGCGAATACGAGGGCTGGTAACTGACAAGGCAGCTTGAGAGCCGAATGGATGATAAGAAAGACCAAGATAGCCCTTGATTAACAACTTTTTGCTCTAGCTTCCGTTCTTTCGTTTGTGCGATAGCATCGCAGTTCAAATTCGTTGGCTCGAACAGAGACTTGAAAAGCTGGACGTTCAATTACGAATCCCGGTGCTTACTTACATGTCGATCTAAATGAGAATATGCTGGATGCTCTTGGAATAGTCTCGCTTTATAATCCTTCTTTTCCGGCCCTTTCGTCTCCTGTATACATTTAACCCTTTAACCGATCTTACCAAACAACCGTTAGCTAGCCTATAATATTCAGGAACTGTACGCTGATCTGCTTATGCCAAGTAGCATTAGCATATATATAGCTTAGGAATCACATGTTGCACGGCCTATATGTTACATGCAAAGCATACGTGAAAATGAACTACATTTCTATTATCACAATGCTAAAAAAAAAAAAAACCTTGGTCTGTCAGTATTGTATGTTATTATTATAAGCTCAATATATTCATATATCTACTGAGCGAGCCGCACGCACGCACCCTTAACTTTCTTTCGAACCTGAAAAGCTTCCTTTTCACCCAACTTCGGGTGAAAGCGCTTGATGCTTCGCAGCTGTAAGAGATTGCTGCTGTTTCCTTCATGAACAATAATCACATCCTGCGACGGTTGATGACAGCTGATCCTCAAGTTCATGATGAGTGTCCGCAAGTACTATTACCGAGAATCAGAAGTACCCTCTTTGGAGCCGGCGGATAGCTGACCTTACCAAGCCCGAAACTCGGTAGATGGTTCGCTTCTTGCTTGCGAAGTCAACCCCATCAGATACACAGAGGCCTCAGTTTCGGCTTGGGAACCTGCTGTTGCTATCGGAGAAAGTTTGGCATTCGGTTTGAAATAATCACAGGAATGGTTTGGTCCAAAAGACAAAGACCCGAGTTTCTACTCCCATCCCGGCCCTGTTCACGACTATGGCTCTGTGAGAAGCTGGGGATTGTACGTGGCAAATGCTTTTGTCAGCCTTTTATGCTTTGTAGCAATATTTGTCACCTTGGGAAGGTTTGACGGATGCGTCCTCTCGTCGTGGACTTTACCCGTATTAACCAAATACCGTTATCTCGATTGTGTTAACGGCTTCTCGAGCGACAATAGTGTTCTCAGTGTTGGGAGCCATTAGTCAGATGAAATGGCTTGACTTGCTAAAGCGATTTCAAAGTACGTTGCATACCCTTCTGTTTAATGCTGAGTCTTGCCCTCGCCTGTAAGCGATGGAACCAAGCATTGGAGCTAGCGACATCTGATGCTAAATCTCCTTAGGCTTGGCTACTTGCAGATCTTCGACGACGCAAGAAAGGGGTCGTGGAGCGCAGCCAAGTTTTGTTGGTTGGCGAGACGGCCATACTTTCCTTCCTATATCAGCTACATGTTCATTATCTGTGCCTTGGCCCTGGAGCCATTTTTGCAGCAAATCTTGTCCTTTCCGCAGCTCTCCATGCAGGTTGCAGGCGCCCACTACTCAGTGACATGATCACAGGCATATTACTACCAAAACAAGGGTTCTCTTCGACAAGAGAGGGAGCCTTGCAAGCAGCTGCGACATATGGACTGTACAATTTCATCCATCCTGAACCATTCACATATCTTGGCTCGAATTTTACCTACCCCCTTTTCAGATTCATGGGAGTCGATAGTAACTGTACCGATGTTACCGCACAAAGAATGCAGTCCTGTGACAACATTGCCACCTTTTTCACAACTTCGGTGTAACTACACATTGCCTGGAGGCGTGCACGGTTTCAACCTCAGCTCCTACGACTTGACTAGCGCACATGGCGGGTGGGAGCACACGACTATCAACACTACTTCTATGGTTCCTATCAACTAGGACATGGTATTCAATAACAATTCTCCTTTGGTACAGGTTGGCATCATTACATTTAATAGCAGCGACCTTGACGATGGGAGCTTCTCCGTCTCCACCGAATGGGAGAGCACTCTAACAGCTTACGTATGCGAATTCTCTCTCTTGTCCCAGGTATGTAGTAATTAGTCTTCGGTGAACAGCATGATTCAACCTGGTACTGCGGAAAGTTGGCCATCCACTCTTACAGTTCCCGGCCTTATTATGAGCAACACGGTACTGAATCAAACCTTTCCCGGCGACCGCAAATTTACTATCAACTATTTGGAATTTGAATAATTATATAACTGAGGTGCTGAGTATGTTTGACTATATGTTTAGCACTGTTTGAAAATATATGCTGCCCTCATACGCAGATGCTCTGTATATGACTGAGGATATCCCGACTACTATGCCGAATATAGCAACAAGCATGTCGTACCGTATGCTGTCCGGGCCGAACTCAACTACGATATACGGGGATGCTTTTGCTGTTAAGACATTCATCCGAGTTAGTCGTGCCTGGTTGGCTCTGACGATCATCTTATCATAGACATCGGCACTTGTGCTCCTGGAAGCTACTACGCAAACCCAGTTGGCGAGAATAAGGCTGTGGAAGTCGAAGTGAGACCCTTTGCTTTGTGGTTTTGTGCCAGTGAAAATTCTGCTTGAGACCTGTCGAGAGGTCTTGAAATTCAGGGAAGAATAAATCTATAAGGAATCTGTCTTATTTGATGAGCTTCGGAAATTTCTTTCGCAGCCACCCCGGTGTACTTTTGTGGTTACTGGAAGAAGTGGGCTCCAGTAATTAACACCTGCCATTATGATTGCTTAGCAATTTGAAGTAGCCACGTTTCCAAATCAGCCATGACCCTATTCCCAAGAGATATATCCACGACACAATCCTGCCAACTACCCGCGACATATAAATTTTGCCCAGCGGCGGTCATGAGCGAGATCATGAGAGCGGCCGCGGTTGTCTCGGTGCTTCTATCAGCGACGGTGTCAGTACGTGGTGCCCCTATGAGGGACGAGGAAGGCAGTGTGAGTGGGTCATATCATTGTTTTGTACGTTCACAGCATCCCTGAGAGAGCGTCGCTGGTGGAGCTTCACACAAGAGTTACAAAAGCATTGTGGTTGATGTCTTGAAAGATCGGGCTACGATATATCGCCGCATTCTTCAAGCTGCCCCGGTGTAGTCAAGATAACATTTCCAGCAAGGGGGCACTTACAATGCGAACTGGGCTCGCCGAACTACCCAGGGGACGTCTTATCCTTGTAGTTTTGACGAGGAAGGCGATGCAGAGCTCAGTTCCGGTTTTCCATCCAAGACGCCGACGCCTGCAAGCCACCAAGAGAATTGTCGTGGCCTCCTGGCTGCGTCAGCCACCTATTTCCGCCAATCTCCGACGAATCTCATCACCCCGACGGCGTCGTTCTTCAGTCCCTTTTGAAGTTTGTGTTCGATCTCTCCTCGCACCTAAGCTGCGACTGACCAGGTATAGTTAATACAATTTGCGGGTAATTCGTACAGAGAAGCGTCATCGGGCGGCAACTTGGAACGGACCTTGCTGATCAGGGGCTCGTCAAATATATGGGCCATAATTGTCACGTAATTACCCATTGTGTTCTCAGGTTGGAGCTCGAAATCGGTCGAAGATTCGGAATGCAAGAAACGTCGAAGATTGACAGTCGTACCACTTTCAAATGCCGTGGCAGTTTCCGGCAATTGCTCCGCCAGTGATACCAACGTGTGTCCATGTAGCAGCCCCGTCAGCGTAGTCATGTGCTCGCGACCGGCAGATAAGATCGTGTGTCCAATGGTGAAAGCACGAACTCGAGTCTTGTAGGGAGAAAATCGGAACGGTGCCCACCTCGCCAAGCTCAGCCTTGTCTAAGAGAGTGAGGCTGAGCCTAACTCTTCCCATATCATTTTGAGTGTATACCCCACTGTTATGGGTAGATTGTAGGCATCCTTAATAGGTTGTGGGAGATTTTGGCGGCTCATTAGGGAGCTTGATGATGGACAGGTCCGAAACGTCTTGGAGCTCGTTCTGGTCCACTTGCCGAATGTTGAGAATCTGCGATAGATTCTCCTGAAAGATCTTCCCACTGATGCCATCGGCATGTGGATGATTCCACGTAAATAGAATCTCGCACAAGCTTGCCGATTCGTGGTATACCATGACCATCCTCCATCCTGGTCGACTTGGTAGGTCAGGGAATACACCATCAACCTCTGAAGTGGTGAGGTCCTGCGACACCACGTCGAAATCTTCCGAGGAGTCCACGAACTGCCAGGTGATATGTTTACGCAAGCCAAGACTGTGCAATTTTCCCCGCATAGGTCTCTTAGAGTCCGCATTTACTATTCCAACTTGTGAAACAGGGTGTTTCATGACCGAATCCACAACGGTTGCTTCGGCGATACGCACTAGATCGCTACCGGATTCTGCCTCGGCCAAAGTTGGAGGGATATTATTGCAACAGGCCATAGAGATACCTCGATACTGGTCGAGCAGGTACATCGCCAACTGATAGGCCTCACTGCATTTATATTAGCGTTCTCTGTGAAATTGATATCAGATTGTGGATAGGGCTCACTTGTGACCGTATAGACAACTAAGAGGTCTTCGATCGCTATATCTCGAGTCAAAACTGTGTTAAGAAGAGCCAGTCTATTCGGGAGGTATAAACGAGTGAAAGAGATGAGGAGAGGAGAGGAAGCTAGCTAGCGTGGCTAGAGACCTCTAAGGTCCCATCAGACCGAGCTTTCTTAGATCATTTGGCTCCATTTTGTTATTAGGTGAGATTTTATCTGATCATTACAAGAATGAACTACCTGGGAAAGACATCATAGAAGATGCTCAAGCAAAAGCCAGCAGGAGATTCTCCACAAACAGCAATCCTTTGATAGGAGCAGACTCGTCTAGCCTTGGGTAGGTAAATCTCACACCAGAGACGATTTGCTGAAATGTTGGAAAGATGGGCTAGGTTTAATGAAATCTTAAGGTCTGAGACATGCTATGGAAATGACTGTATTGAGCGCTATCGAAAAGAAGGGAAGGAAAAAACAGAGGGGGAAAAACAGCCAGCTGGATAAGGCTATCTAGGCAGAGGGTGCCTGGCGATAGTGGGGACCGTGACTCACTGGCCTCGCACACATGCTCCAGACGCTCGGCCTCCTTCCACTTCTCCGCTGAAATATTGCAAGTCTTGCAATGTTGCCGAAGCTCCGGTGCTACAGCCACCTCCTATAATCAGCCCTCTCCCGTTCTTACTAATTTTCCCACCCGTAGCATCACCTGCTTGCATACCATAGGATTTGGGGGTTTCCTGAGTATCGTGCACGGTTTGGGTAACGCTTTGTAGGGGCGCATCCCGAGCCTGCTGGTCGCTTCCGCTATATTGGATAGGTTTCTGGTTCTCTCGAGTTTGCGAAGGATTCTCCGGCGGCTCATTGTTCTGAGCATTCTCAACACTCCCGATTTTGGCTCGAATGCGGGCCAAAGAAGCTACTATCTGGATATACCCTGGGTGTGTGTCGGAAGGAAATCTACAGATCTCCGTGTGATCAACGTTGCTCATCGGTCGGGCTGCGACCCCGTTCAAGCTAGCGGAATCAGCGCTCACGATCTAATAAAATGTTTAGTTCAGTAAAAGCTCTGCTATGAAACGGAAATTTCCAGACTAGAGCGGTGGGAAGCGTACGATCTCAGTTCTCCCTGCAAAACTCATCATCCTCGTTTCATAGAAGCACTCGAAGGGCGGAGGGGGTTTTAAACGCCCAAATTCCCGTTTTGAGTTCCAGGAACTATCATTGAAAGACTTCAGACACTCGCTAAAATTGCGAGCCCTAAGACCTGCAAGCTCTGCAAGTTGAATTAGAAAGGGATTCCATTTCGCCAAGTCTGCTCCGGAATGGGGAGTAGCTAGGAAGAGGAGTCCGCAACGGCTTAGTTCGAGGCCTTCGTACAGCTGAGGTTCTGCGCTCAGCTCAGTCATTGCCTGAATTAGACTTGTTAGATTCGTTGCAGCGGCAAACTCTATACTCGACGGGTTGGCGTACCTTGCAAGCTACCAAGCCTCCAAGTGAATGGCAAATGAAGATAATAGGTCGCGATTGCTCCTAAGGTAGGCTTTTGTAAGAATGGTCCAATACACTGGAGTATCGTTTCAGTAGACATACTTCTTGTGAAATCCGTACAGAAGAAATCTCGGAAAGTAGATCAGCAGCCCATACTGCTACCCCCGCAGTATTCTTTTTATCCTGTAGCAGGGAACTGTAGCCGTATGTCATGATACGCGCTCGCCCAAACTGCTTTTCTGACGGCAGAAAGTCTCGAAGCCACATATTTTCGTCCCAGGCCCAAGTATCGAACGCATTCCCGTTCAAGCCATGTATAGCACAGATGCTTTAATTCCATCAGTTCTGGCTTTCTGAGTCAGGTGATTTAGAATCGAGACATACTCTAGTTCCGGCTCGTCTCCAGTATATAATGTAGTTAGTCCGATGAAGTCGTCGTCCAGTTTCCATCTCTGGGGTGAGTTCAGTGCTCTGTCCTTCAGCTTTTTGGAAGGGAAAGTGATAGTTCCGGTCAGCATCCCGCGCTGTGAAGCTAGGGAAACTACCGGATTATGTGCGTGCTGGTTGTGACGGAGAAGTATATTGAAAAGCTTCTTAGGTGATTTAGACAATGTTTCGGCATAAGCCACGAGTGACTCCTTTGTGACATTATTTACCATGCATTTAGCCCTGACGGTCCTGGACGAATGCGAGTATAGTGCGGTCGAGTTTTTCTGCATTTTCCTACCGGTATAACTAGGCTGATAGTCCTCGTCAGATATTTGGCCCGGCGCAGGAAAGTTGATAGCAGAGTCCGCAAACTATTCTGGTCAATTTCTGACAAGAAAATTTTTATCTATAGATCAGCACCTCACCTCTCGTCACGTGCCCATGGGTCTACTGAAATTCCCAGCCCAAAGTTATCAAGCCGGTCAGAAACTAAGAAATCGATGTTACATTGCAGACGGGCAGTGTTACCACTTTGCCCATCAGGCTCTCTGCTCACCGCCTTGAGCACGGCTGTGTTTCTAGAATTAGCCTTTGAAGTGGCGGTGAACTCGTGACGCCACCTAGGGAATATGACTGACTGTTGCAGGAATTACGCCTCCATTACACATTGGGGCGAATGAACATCTACACTCTACTTCCAGACCTGACATCATCTATTTTTTCCAGCTTTGCTTATATATTGCTTTCATATATTGTTTTACTGAGCTCGGCTTAAACTACTTGGACAGACGCATCAACCTCAAACCCGTTAAAATGCTTTTTAGGGAGTAACTAATCCAACTGAAAGAGCATCGTTGCGTTCCACGCGTACAAGGCGAGATCGCGCTATGGGTAAATGGCAACGAAAATCATCAGCTTCATCGCCACCGGGGCTGGGGCATGAGGTAATACGACTATGACTGCCAACGGACTGACAATTGGAGGGGGTTCAGCGACTGGGGCGGTGGCGGGTAACGGATTATCAAAGCAAGTCGAGCTGCAAGCCATCAGCGCCTTATAATCTAGAGCTTCAGGTGTCGAATTGAATCTTAATGCCTAGGAGACGCAAGGCGGCACTGCCGTTGGTGTTTCGGTGATAAGCAGCATGTAGTTACTGCTCATGGGAAAACGAAGTAAAGAATAAAGGGTTACAGCAAGCCAGCATCCCATTTCCAAGATATTTCTATTGACCACGACCTGATGCTCTGGTAGATTTCTTAGTACACATGCACCCACTCTGAAAAGCCATTTGGGAAAGAGTAGCCAGGAACTGGATATTGGCTCAAATGGTAAGTTCTTCGACTTATTACCTTGCAAAAGGTCTGCACAGTTCCAGTGCAAGTCTGTAATATATTTGTACCTATGTATAGCTTGAAGCCTAAGCGGATGAGTAGGTATATATACTAAACGCGTAGTACCTGATATAACAACGTCACAGAGGACAGGCTTGCATTCGTCTCAGTATATAGTTGAATATGGTGATGTTGACATCAAACCCCTAACTACTTAAGGTTCGACACCGGTTTCTCATTGCTGTCTGTTCGGGAATGAATCAAAACGGAGCTTGGCCCCCTGGGCTTTGCCGCCCTGAACCTCTATAGCCTTAGCGCCCGACTGCATGGCGACAGATAGCACTTGCTCCAATGTCACATCAGGGGCAGTACTATTCCCTCCCCCGAGCACGAGCGTATCGCCCTGAGTCCACATCAAGCTTCCAGACTCAGCGTCACCCGCGGAAATTATGTTATTGGGCTTGGCATTATTGGCCTAGGATCTCCTGTTAGCCCTAGCATTAACCTGCACCATATAGGCGTGTTGTTGCAAGAACGGAATAGGTTTATCTATAATAATGAATGGAGAGAATTTTCATAGTACGTACATTAGCGGCCATCTTTAGCGGCTTATTTGACTTATTTTGATTATCGGCCATGATTAGGATAGTGGGCTTTGCTATTCGTCTGGAGGAAGATAGGCGAGAAGATTCGATATTGAACCTGACAGAATTTGTGTGCGCATTAGAGTAGCTTCAGCCAACCCAGCAGTCTTATATACCCGCAACAATTTCTATGATTATTGTATAAATCCTCATCACGACTATGTAGGCTGCGGCAATGATCAGGCAAAACTCGTATCATGTCCAATTTCTATCCTGCAACCCCGCTGGAGCCTTGTGATAGTCGGCGAAGCCGCACGATGTCACCCACAGTCTGCGCCATTGAAGGTCTATACGACGTGATACAAATTTGTCTCACACCGCCGTTTTGCATAGCCTTATGCCATTGAGAACGGCTGGGCATGGGAATTGGGTATGCTAAGTCTCGATACTTTTAACATTTCTCGGTGCTTCGACACTTGGTAAGGTCATTTGTTAGTATATCTGCAACGTTACTTAAGCGGCTTAGATTCGTTATGTATGCAGCTGCTGCAGATCTTATGCCTTCTATCTCGATTTACAGATTATAGCACTTTAAATCAGTCTGCTTAGTAGCTAGTGTAGTTGCATCAAGCTAATGCCACTCTTTGGAGTTGGCTGACTGCTTAGCTGTATCTTATAAACACTTTAAGTCTAATACATAAGAAAGAGCCTCATCGTTTGCTGTGCTGCATAGAAGTCGGGCAAATTTGCTATGATGTCAGCACTATTAAGAGCCCGCGGAGATTCTCATTTGGAGACTATCAGGCAGCCCAATGAGGCAGGTCCTCCAACTAGTAATCTTTGTATGCTGTACATTATCGCAATATATTTCCAAAAAATAAAAAATAAGACTGAATAAGCTGAGAAGATAAGAGAACACACCTAGACTAGCATAGATGTGTCTAGTGAAATGTAGCCTAGGCAGGACTGCTCTTCTGGAACCCCTGGTGCTCGAAGTAGTCCATGAATTTATGAGCATTCACTATGTTCTGAGGGGAGAAGTTTTCAGTCAAGCTGCGTTTCTACTCCCAGCAGAGTTATGATTCAAGATCGTCTTCAACGCTAGCAGTTGCACAAACTAAATTCCAACCAACCGAGCCTCATAAACGACCAGTACTCTACTATGCAAGACCAGGACATGCGAATACATACTTACTGCAACTGCTCAAAATATGCGTCTAAGCCTGTATCAGACCTGATTTTCTGAAGCAGACTTTAAGTGCGATGCGGAGCTGCTTTTCCATCCAATAAAAACTTGATAATGTATTCTCTGCTCCACCGGAGTGTGTCAGATTCCCAATCAGCCGCATTTAATAAGCGGAGCCTTTTTGATCACAACAAACTTGTCGCCTACAACAATCGAATTGACTTGCATCAGGTTCAAACCAGATATTATGGCACAGATAATTTAGACAGAACAGTCGAAATCATTATTGGAACCCTTCTCGGCATCTTCATTCTATCCGGTTCGACACTTTTATATTGTCGGAAAAGGACCGGCGGTGGCCCCCGAAAAAACCACAAACAAACTCGGAGAAATTCAGAGCAGCCAAACAACGCTAAGCCGCAAATCAACAACATCACAATGATGGGTGGTGCGGCCGCAGGAGGAAACATTTATATAAATACCGGCGGTGATGCTGGCCATGGCCAGGAAGGCGCAGCCGCCGCGAGCACAAACAATCTGGAAAGGAATCGCGGGGAAGGTAATTTCAGTAAGAGGCAAGGCAGTCGCTTCCCTGTTAGTGTTCAATCTGTTCATATGCCGGAACCCCGACGACAAATGCCTCCTTATGCTGGGGTTAATATGCCACAGCCCCCGCCGCCTTCGCTACGACGAGACCCGGTGTCTCCTCGTAGCCCGGAGCAAGAGCAGCATCAAGAGTATACAAATGCTTCAAGACTCAGAGATAATGTGGTAAATGGAAGGTATCAAGGGAGACGAAGGCAGAGATATGAAAGGGAAAGGCATCGCCGAGCAAGAGCACGGAGGAGAGCAGACATCGTGGGAAAATTCAGCGTTTCTATAGACATTAAATGAATGGATTGGATTGATCTTTCAAGAAAGTTATGGTGCGCTACAGGGCTCACTTTGCAAAAATTCCTGTAATATATCTTTACACCTACACCTCTATGTTAAAACTCTCTATTTTTAACTTGTTATATCTTCGCTGAATAATAATCTAATTGAGCTGAAAGTAAAAAGAAATGAAAAATTGACAGTTATTTTATTTTTTAAAATTCAAAGATACTTTTTTCCTAAATCTTTCTATTTTTTATCTTTATTTTATTTAAAGAAATAAAGGTATGAAAGTAAAAAATTTGCAAGGATAGAATATATATCACCAGTCAAGATTTTGAAAAATTCCTACAGTCTTAAATCAAATTCTGAAATTGAAATTAGGACTAGTGTTTATCTTGAAACTTATTCATCTTACTTAATTTTAAAAAATATAGAATTATTTTTATATAAATCACAAGGAAATAGCTTTATTATATATAGTAAGCACTGCAGTATTCCGTAAATCCTGAAATATATAAGGGGTTTATGCTAATAAGAGCAGTACTAAGTATAAGCCTTGGATAGGAAATAATTCTCTGAGTTCTGAATACAAGTATTCACTGCCTTTAGAGCTACTAGTGTTGTGGTAGCTAGTGCGAGGGTGAGGACATAGAGTGTAATGGGTCTCGGGTCCTCATATAACTATAAGGACACCACCCCCTTTGAATTTCTTTTCGGATAGATAGCAACAATAGATCATCTTTCCCTTTTCTTTTCAATTTTGAACCCTCTGGACAGGTCTAAGACAGGTTTTTCACCCTACTTTTGGGCCTGTGTGGCCCTAGTTTACCCGTTGTTGTTTATATAGGCATGCTTGGGTTGTACGAGCCCTTGCCCATTGCTGGGATGTCCGTTCTTTTTGTGCGACGGCGCCCTAGTTCTGGTTCACTGGAATTGTAGAGATAATCTAATACTTAGATTAGTGTATGGAGAGCTATATTTAAGAACAGTCTAGATAGTAATAAATGCGAGGTTATATATTCAGTTCTTTAATATAGCTCGGTATGATTGCTAGCAAGCCCAGCTATCCTCCCTCCTTTATAACCCTAACCCCAAATTACGTAATCATCTTTTCTGGACATTAGATCCGTTCCTGGCTTCCTTGGGTTTATTGTTCCTGTGGCCCGTTTCCGTGACCTGCATATTAGATGGGTTATAACACCATATATATATATAATTTTTATAAGGATTAGATTATAAATTAGCTAAAAAAAAATAAGTAGAAATATTATAAGGAAAAACTGATAAACGTAGAGAGTTTATTTTTACCCTTACCGTTCAAGCTCTGCAGGGGTTTTTGCAAAGTGAGCCCTGCAGCGCATGTTGTAATGACTTATGGTGAAAGGTGCCGCTGTACTATATAGATCCAAAAGATCAGCTAATATTCGTGAACTCGGTCAGGATCTTCGACCCTCTCTGTTCGAATATTCCTTCCAACCGTATATATAGCTTACGCCTGGACCATGGGTCGTAACAAGTCCAAGATATTGATATGCGCTATAGTCAGACATGGTTGCGACAAGAAGCCTACGAAGCCCCAAGGTCAGATATTAAGATTATTGTTTTGTCATTGTTCTTTTCTTAGCATAAGGCATATTACTATTACTACCTTTAGAGGTACAGCCCTTATATGCGCCTCCAGTGCAAGGAGCAAGTTGATAGAGTATACTGGACCAAGCCTACTCCAGCCGACTAGTGACATGATATTATCCAGGGTGATGATCGAAGACATGGAGCTGCCTGCTTTCTCCAAGATGCCGTTGATAGATGCAATCTTTGCCAAATCGGTCCTGTAGTGAGCGAGATGTTGCAGGCTGATCATTTGCACGGATGGAAAGCCTGAATGCCCAGTGATTCGGTTGCCAAAAAGCGCTGGTTCCCGAGCTGGGAGGACCGGGCAACAGAATGGATGAGGAGGACAGATTTCATCCGTCTTCACCGTCTTTGCAATCCTTTGGCACTTGTGTAGCCATTCGTCGACCTGTGGCGAGGAGGGATGGACACCACACTAAATGAATTACTTCATCCCTAAGAATATCCCCTCCGTGGCCGGGATGGATGTCATTGACCGCACGAGTAAAGCCGTCTTGAATTAATGTGACTGGGCTAGCATTTCTTTTGATATTTAGTCCCCGGTTGTCGAGCGTGCGATTGATGGCATACGCCGTCGCACTGCTGACAATGCCGGTGCGCTCGGCGGCAGTGTAATTCTCTGTCAAGTCTGCAATTGCCTCAAGATAGACATCATCCGCCAAGGATCCATTCATTCTCTCTCATCTGGCTAGTATGGATGTTGAAAATGTCGAGCGGCCGAGCTTATCGGGCAAGCCAATCTCAACCAAGACCTCCAGTCGGTCCGGTCCCAGGAACGCCTCGTCAGTTAAGTCCTTGCGGTTCATCGTGCCAGTGACGAGGATGTTTCTCAGTTGAATGATTCCGTCAAGAATGGCCAGCAGCTGGTTGACAATACTATCGCCGACGCGCCCCCCGCCTCCCGCCTCCGACCCCTCGATTTGCACATGGCGTCTAGCTCGTCAAAGAAAATGAGGTGGAGTCTGCCATCGGAATGCCGCGATGTTACTACTGGATAACGAGTACATTTGTTGTTTCCTGAAGACTTTATATTGTTAGCGGGATCGCTTATTATCGTGTCGGAATTTGAACGATAGAGCTGCTTAGCCCGGCAGGAAGATCATAGAAACTCATAATGATGAGAATCTGAAGTCAATAAATTGGAGCTGAAAGAAAATGTGAGCAGCAAGCAACCAAGTTTTGTTTCAATAGTTAAGAGATGAATATTACAATGTAAAGAGATATTATATTGAAACCAAATTCACTAACGCTCGTTGCTTCCTCGGCATGCTATTGATTTTGGAACATCCAATACTGCAGCATATACTGTTTCTGCGGTTTACAATGTCCAGGAAACACGTGAAATTTCAAAATTCAAACAGTCTGTTGACGCTATAATTAGAAGACGTTCTAGCTGATTATAATAAGGTCGTCACGCGACTAAGCAGAGATGATCGCTCAACTAACAAGGGTGACTGCGGAAGGCTCCGCTTTGACAGCTAACTATTACGCGTCCTATAGATATGTTGGGAAGCTCGTCATCCGGAATGTGGAGGGACTGGGACCCAGAACTTTTAGGAACCGCAAGTTATTCGACCGTGTTAATTCACGGCTTGACTTAACCTATGGATAACTTGGGCCAGAAATCTATCTGAAATGTTTATAGTATCTTGCTCAGTCATCAAGGAATGTCCGAATTGACCAGAATCAGAGGCAGGTAACACTGCGAACGTCTTCATATGTAAGGACACGGATAAGACGGCGAGGATGCGGGTCCCGATGAAGTGAGAGATCAGCTCGCCCGTAGGTCCAGCCTATGAGGACAGGAACAACTTGCCCACAAATTACCCGAAGGAGGCCAGGATTTGCGAGCTCGGTGGGAAATGGGATTTTTACACCTTTGCTCCTGCTCGCAGGTGGGGCGTGGTCGAGGAGTGGAGTCCGGGTTCGATAGAGTGTGTAGCTTGTACGCGCAATCAGTTTTGTCATGTAGTCGACGACTGCCTCGTCCCGAAAAAGAAAGCTGTCGCGTGCCCTGCGCGGACATACATCAGCATTTGTATTGCCCTGCTCGGCGTATGGTCCTTCCACTCGGATTTCACTGCTTCGCCTTCAGGCGTTCCCCTTTGCCTACGTACTACCTGCTTAGGCTTGCCTTTGCCTTTGCGGTCTATGTGAGCATGTGTGTTACTTCCCTAGGGTAGGATTGCGACATAGAGGGGCGCTCTCAAAATCCATATCAAGTCTTCTCGGAATATCATGCAGACCATTCTCCTTTTTGACTGACGTCCATGGTCCCCCTCTTTCGTTCTTTTGACTTGTATCGCAGGATTATCATACACCCAACCCTCCGACTCTTTAAATATCGCACTCTAAATCTTCAGATGGCAATTTCACTCGCGAACAGTTTGTGAGATCAGCAATCCTCTCCTCAATGGCAACCGAACACCCACGGCCGTCAGATGAGAGCGGTGAAACTTCCACTCCATTGTTGCAAAACGTCGACTCGAACGAGTTGGTTCGCCAAAATCGCCCTTCCTGGTCAGAGAACGAGACAACCCCTCACAGTCCTCATCACCACTGGCGACACGTGAATGAAAAATCGAATGAGCTATATCACGATGACGATACATCCACTATAATAACGGACTCGGTGGAGCAAGTGAGCCTCGCATCAAGAGAGGGAAAACAGCGGTCAAACTTTTGCTCGGTCTGGATCTTGTCAAGATGGCGGATACTGCGTTTTGCTCTACGGCCAGTTGTGCTCTTGGTGCTGTTTGTACTTTCGGCTATTCAGTTCACCTGGATCGACATGTCAGACTCGTCATGGACGGCGTTCGGTCAAATTCCCACACTGGCACATCCTGAAGCCACCTTTATAGAAGCGATAGCCGTGTCTCCAGAAACAAGCTTCTTGAAGAACGGCGATCTGTCAAGCATTACAAAAGACAACCAGCGACCCCGTCGACCGACACCCATCAACTCTCATTTGGAGTTCTTACGAGATAAAGGAAAGTATCTGGAGGCCTGGGTTGCACGGGGTGAAATCCTGGATGGCATGAACTTGGGAGAACACGACCATATTGATGGGCTCTGGTCTTGGTAAGCTTCAATTCTTCATGCGTTCTAGCAGGCCTGCGCTGCTCTAATCTTATTCCCTGGTCTCCTAACACAATTTAAGGGTAAACGGTAGCGATCCACGCCATGCAGCGGCTCGCCAATTCTTCTCGGATGACCCATCTACGCCAAAGTTATTCTCCGAGGCCGACACGGCTGCGAGGTTTCGGGACAACGATGAACTGCGGTACAGCCTTCGGAGCGCTACAGCGGCTTTGGGAGGCTACCTCAGGACAGTACATCTCATGTCGACCGACTTTTGGCCCAGTGGCCTTCCAAGCTACCAGGAACATACCGAGCAGCTCCAACGCCTGTCCGAGGGCAACAATGTTACAGCGAGCACGACCATTCATGGGCAGAGTGATGCATTTCATATTGAAAATGGTATGCTCAGGTATGGCCAGATACCACAATGGCTTGATGTGGACCACACCGATGTGAGGCTGGGCGACCGGGCTCGAGTCATCGAGGACGAAGCTCCCGCCTTTCGGATGCATCACGACTGGAATCTCTTCTCGGAATTACGGAACGTCGATCCGGACACTCAGGAATTACATGATGATCTGAACCAGGCAGAGATGCTCCAGTACAAGCTCGACATTCTTCCAACGTTCAACAGCGGGGCGATGGAGGCGTCCCTGGGCACCAGTGTCACTGACCTGGCCGAAGCCTTCTTCTACAGCAACGATGACTTCTTCTTTGGTTGCAACCTAACCACCGCCGACTTCTCCTCCCCATTGTATGGGCCCGTCTACCATATTGATCATACTCTTCCCCTATTGGCCCAAGAGGCTCCTGAAGACGGACTTGGAGAGCACGCCAGCCTCTCGTACTCCACGTGGCTGTTGGGGGAGCGGTTCGGCCATCGTGACAGGTATTATATCAAGCACATCCAGAAGACGCAACTACGACCTTTGATTATGGAAGCTCAGTTGATGTGGGGAGACGAGTTCAGACGGACTGCCCACCAGCGCTTCCGGGGCTCAGGAAAAACTGTCAACACCCACTTGCTATCTTACAACTTCAACATCGAGAGACACCGCGAGGCATTGCTGTGGTCGTACTTTGTCGCGAGGTTAGACAAGGATGGCGATGGCTGGTACAGTGACGAGGAGCTCGATGGTGCTTGGATGGATCTCGGCTTTGGTGCCGACAAGAAGATATGGGATCAGGAAGCTGGAGCTGTGCCCCTGCCTTCTAGGGACACCATTTTGGACGTCAACGTCAACAGGAATCTCGAGAAGGCCCAGTTCTCGCCCCCGCACAAGACCAAGCTGCTCTCCTCTAGTCATGATGGGTACTCCTTGGTCATCCTTCAGTCTATGGAAAAGAATGCGCTACCGGCGGAGCAGGTCTGGCCTGAGTACCACAAGCACGCTGCTATCATCGACTGGGCCAAGTGTTGGGATGCTGCAATCGGCGATCAGCCCGTAACGCTCTTCAAGCACATGGCTTTTGAGCAACCCCGCTGTGGAGACTACCTCATCACCTTACTAGTTGCTCGAAGCGGCCTGAGAGGTCTTTCCGCATTCCTTCCCGCCGCAGACGCCACCTTCTCACGCGTTTCAAACCTAGTCGACAAGTCGCAGACCACACCACACCTACCGCTCGATGACCGTTGGCAGGACGCTGACTTCTCCCTAAAGGCCGTAGCTTGCCGTACGGGCTGGTCTGGCCTTTCTCGCCGCGTCTTCGCCATGCTTCTCATTCAGCGCTACTCTTACTCCATCGGCTACTCTCCCGAGAGTTTTCAAATGATAAAGGGGACAAGTTCTGCTAAGGAATCTTTGGGAAAGCTAAAGAAAGGTGGCGGCCGTACTGGATACGCATTCATGGGCATTAACGATGACATGAAGGGTACAAAGCAAAACATCGACCAGACAGTGCAAATGCTTAAGGCTTGGATGGAAGAGACTTGGCCGGTGGAGGAGTTCAAGTTGCCGTATGAACGATCGCCGCATGTGGACGTTATGAATGAGACAGCCGTGGATGGATGATCATTGCTATGTTCCCCGATTTAGAGTTGTGATACCCAGAGGACATAGTTGCTGGCTGCTGCTGTCTTATTTTATCTTATTTTCTACGTTATTGCCTACAGCCCTTTCTTGTTGCTACAACCTACACTATATTGTTACCCAAATCTCATGTTATTCGCATATGGTCTATTTCTCAAATATAAATTTGACATGATTATCTCCATCATGGTTAGGTCCCTTTGTCCATTTGGCTTTTTCAGTCGAGTCCCCGGCTGACCTCTGTGCAGGTGGTCTTGGACAATACTGCGGCAGCAGCGGCAGGAGATCAATTTGCCTGTTACTTGTTTTCCTATAGCAGTACCTAGGTAAGGGCTGATTAATAGGGTTAACCCTGGTAGGTAAAGCTTATATGGAAAGTATATATCAGTTGGCTAAGCTTTGCAATCTGATTTGTTCAGCACAGGTGCGAATTTCTCATGCTTGCGTATTTCTTCTGTTGTGAACTTGCCTTGCCATCAACAGCTAGCTTTGAAACTCTTGCATTGCTAGTGGCCTCTGACAGAGCCAAGCCTCTTGTCATCTAGGTGCTACATGTGCTGGTCTCATATGTGCTGCCTACACCTGAGACCTCTCGACTGGGCTTAGCTCAGCTGTCACCTGAGCACTGCCCATTGAAACAATAAGTAGCTACGTCAGCACTGCTCATCAGACTTAATCTTCAACTTGATTACTTTAGGAGCTTCTAAAGAAGAAGAGGGAAAGACCTTGTAATATTGTGTAGCGAGCAGGGTTCTCTCATTGACCCGAGCAGACCCACTTTGCCTGCTCTTTTATATATATAGACCTAGAACTCTCTTTTGTTTTCCTTCTCCTTCTAAGATAGTCAGAGCAAGAGATAATGCCTTTTCTCTCAAACCAACGCCTGGCCTGCTCGTCTCATATTGCTTATTGCAATCTCACTTGACACTTGGATATTCATTTGTTTTTGATTCCAATTCTGCTTGAAACCTATAAGTACATTGTTATGTTTAATATTGGCGGAATGAGATAGAGCAGCAACCAAATAACCCAGTTGTAACAGCAACTTGGACTGTCAGCTCTCTATTCTCTCTCCTCGATCAGTTGACTGGTTGTATTGCGAATGTAAGTTTTCCTCTTTACTGTCACTCAAGCTACTTGCTGGCATCTACCAAAGCACTAGAGCAAGCAACGACCAAAGAAAAGTTGCTATTCAAAGCATTGCAGCAATAGTAATTTATGAGCACTTCTAATTCTCAACACTTACCAGGCTATTCCCTTGAGACCTACTTCGAGCTTCACAAGCATCTTCTTAGATCACTAGATGATATTTCTCATCACTTGGTGAAGGAAGCAAAACAGTTGTGCAGCACACAGCACATGTTATATATATTCTCAACACTTCTCAAGATGCAGATTTACCTTGTTCGAGTACAAATAGCAGACGGCGGAGACCTCTTCATTGAACGCAAGCCAAAGGCCACGACTGCGGACAACTATATAGCCATTTCCCACGTCTGGGGCACACAGTCCACCGTCACGCAGAAAAGGATTCCTGGAGTTGACTGGAGTATTCAGCTCAGCCCAGGGAAGTTGGAAGTTCTATCGATCCTGAGCCGGCATGAGATATGCGGGTCCCGTTGGTTTTGGATGGACCTTTTCTGCATCGACCAGAGAGACACCGCAGTGATTCCAATATCTGACCAGCTAGCAGCCATACCTGCCATCTATAAGTCTGCAGAGTGCGTCAAGGTACTGATTGAGCATCGCGTCTGTCGGGCCTGGCGGGACACAGCTTTACGGGTTACCTCGCAGTCGGACATGAACAGGAAGGATTTCCGAGGGTGGGAGTTGCAGCATGCACGGAGGTGTCAATGCATGCTTCTGCTTGACCCATGGTTCCAACGACTTTGGACCAGGCAGGAGGGGCTGTACGCCAAGGAAATACATATAGTTACTCTCAACGAAGTCGACTGCCCCAGACTAACAAACGAGCAGCAGTCGGCAGGTGAGAAGTGGCGTCTGGAAGGCACCAGTGCTGTACGGCGTGAGGTCGTGGACAGTTCCATAATGGACAAAATACGGTATCATGGGATTCCGGAGGGGGATGAAGGCTTTGTCAAAATCGCGTTCCGAGCGTATGTTGACCTGGTGTACAGGGGTAGACTTGATATTGGTGACTACCCTGGAAGCTGCGCAGGCCCACACATTCGATATTCGCCCTTGGAAAGCGCATGGCGTAGTGGGCGCACGACAACAAAGGCCCGCGATTACGTTCTGGCTGATCTTCCTGATACCCCTGGGTACCGAGTTCCACCGAATCCGAGAAAAATGAGCTTTGTAGAGCTGTTGCAAGATAGCTTCAAACAGCTGGCAGGGAAAGTCACTGTGGTTGTGAAGGTTCCCAGCGGGATGGCATCAGGCGAGACTCGGGTGGACGAAAGTCTCTACCCGGTGTTGCCAATCAATCCAGTCGACATTACCGAAGCCATGGATGTCGTCTCCGCCATTCCTACCTATCCAGATCTACTAGGACCCCAGCCACCTCTAAATGAGCTTTCTGGTAGGATCAGCGGAAGCTACAGCCATCTCAGTGTCATCGCCGAAGGCGTCATTCTTAGACCTGCGGAGGTCACCCGGGCTGGTCTACCAGCATTGTTATCTTTGTGGGAATCGATAGCGGCCATGGAAGATCACCTCGTCAATGCAGCCCCTTCGGGTCCTTGCACAGGCTCGTCCAGAATCCTGACGACCGAGAAAGACTTACTCTTCCGCTACTTTGCCAGTCAGTTTGCCAGAGCTGCGGTTACGAGATCTGCGCTGATTGACAAAACTGATATGTTGGGAGCACACGGCGTGGTTGACCCGGAAAAGATCCATGTCAGCGAGGATGAGACCAGCCAGTATCTGCGGCGATATCTCGCCTGCTTGTTATGTGGCATCAGCCTCAGGACAGCGGAGCGGATTATAGATGCCGTGGACTTCTGCTACGTCCCATATGAAAAGTCGCAGCTGCTTGCGGTAGTGAACAAGAACTATGTTTCTCGCATAGATGCACATTTCAGCTTAGCCTGTGGAGCTGTGCCAGCCGTTGAAGGGCTTTTTATCCTTACAGAGCCTACTGCAACTATCAGCTGCGTTGTTGGGAGAACTTGGATTCCCAAAGCATATTCTAGGGTGGCGACTTTCCTCGGAGGACCATAAATCAATCCTCTGCTGCGCACGGCAGCTGTTACATTTGACATTAAAAATATTTTATTTTTTTAGGAGCTTGAGCTTATATAAGCATAAAATTCAAAGCAATGTTATATCATATCCGTAAGCTAATTGGCTGAAAAATAAAGCTAGGCTCGGTGAGAACATCATTCTTAGACGGGGAGGACACATCGCACGAAGCCTTTAGCATACTGCACAGAAACGGCGAGCTGAGGTCTATTGAAGTTGCAAGAGTTGTCGCTTTTTGACTTACCGAGAAAGTTTCATTTGTAACTGGAGCAGTGTATAAAGTTGATAGGGGCTGAGTATGCTCAAGTTTTTAAGAGAATGCATTGCTGTTTTAGCTTGTGCATCCAATGTCAGATGGGATTGCAATAACCAATGTAGCAAGGTTTCCTCTCCGTTTTGCAGAAGATTACATAGAGATCAAGTCGAAGCTTAAGGAACTAAGTCCGATTAACAAAGTGCGTAACACTCAATGCTTTTTATTCAACCAGCCTCAGCTAGCTGAAGCATCGAATTCTGCAAGCTTATCTTTTGTATTCAAATAGGACTGTTCTAAATTCTCATGATAAAAACATCATCTTTGCAGCATTAACGCATTCCTTTCATTCCATTTACGCATGCGTGACCTTGATGCGCGTAACTTCACGTCTGGCATGCAATCCTGAGTCTAGGCTGGCAAACAAAACTCGAACCACGCGGAGCAATTACCGAGCCGGCTTAACTTAAACCGATATAATTCAAAAGCATGAGCCGCATCCCCTGTGTTGTATGGGCGATGTGAATGAAATCGGCTGCAGGCTGCGAATAACATCTAGAGTCAATACAATTTGGCACGAATGCACGGGTTAGTTACATTTTTGTTTTTGATAGCCAATTATGTTCGTACCCGAGAATACTGCTCAGGGTGGAACAAATTTGAACTAGCAAAAAAGACCTGCAAGGCTGCTCAGCAATAGGATCTGAGGACAAATGCAAACTCATTTTACGTAAATTAGAGATTTGCTAACCAAGGTATCAACTACCAAACACGTCTTCAGCGCAAGTGCCAAACTGGACTATCTAAGTGTCGATACCAAGCGACATCTTCATTCGTCTTGCTGAATCAGACTCTATATGCCGGGTCTTATAGTTGGAATTTCGCTGCAGGTGGTGTCTACAATATGTATATTGCCTCTAAGTCAATTACTTAAAGCAATGTCGGTAGTGCATTTTACGGAGCCCGAAGGAACAGCCGCCATATTTAGCCTCTACTACAAGTCCACGTGTGACCATCGGAATAAAGAGAAAATAAACAAGACACTTTACCTGGATAATTTTGATGCTACCACACTGGCACTACATGTATATAGTGGCAATAGATAAGCTGTGCGGCAGTTGTACCGCGGTGAATATGAGAGGCGAAGTGAGAAATTCAGACTCATGGGTCTCTGGGTATTTAAACAGTCGAATGATCTAATATTGAACCACGCAGACGAGCGCCCTTGATCGTTCCGCATCTCCTAGTCGGCTCCTTTGATCACAGAGGCCACTCTCTAAAGATCACTACAAACATGAAGCTTTTCTACCTAACTCTCTGCCTCGCCAAGCTATCCCTTGCCGCGCTCCGGTTTGGTTGCGCGACAAGCAGCATACAGCGCCTAGATCCACTTGTGCAGCCTGGTGTAGTTCCCTCTGCCCACGTTCACCAAATTGTGGGTGGAAATGGTTTCAACGCAACCATGAGTGGCGACATTTCTACAAAAGCTACCTGCACAACATGTACCTTCTCCGAGGACTTTTCGAATTACTGGACCGCGGCCATGTACTTCAAAGCACCGAACGGCACATTCAAGCGTGTGAACATCATGGAGAATGATGCCTTGCCAGACGGCATCAACGGGGGCATGACCATCTACTACACTCAACAGGACTTCTACTCCAACGGTAACCAAAATATTACCGCTTTCCCAGTTGTTAGTCTAGCCAATATCCGTATCACCATACTAATTTGCAACTGGCTGACGATCCCAGGGGTTTCGTATGACAGTCGGCTCACCAAAGACCAACAGCTCGGCTCAGGCACAGAACAGCCCCGGGCTGCGCTTCACTTGTCTTCAGAATAAGGACACAAGATTTCCGGAGATTGCAGGCTTCCCTACTAGTCCCTGCGTGGGTGGGATCATGACAGAACACCACTTTCCCGCGTAAGTGACCCGTCTCCAGTCCTCTTCCCACTCGCACTCCAGTTGTTCAGTTGTCTTTACTATGGAACAAATCCGCTGACCAGGGCATCTTGCACCTGTTCTCAGATGCTGGGACGGCAAGACTCTCGACCCCCCAGATCACCAATCCCACATGTACGACACCAACCTCGGCGGGTTTCAGGTCGCCGGCGCCTGCCCGTCGTCGCACCCAGTACGTGTCCCTCAGGTAGCTTATGAGACACTGTGGGACACAACTCCATTCAACGATCTGTGGCCCTCGGATGGATCGAACCCTTTCTATCTTAGTTATAACGACAACATCGGCTATGGGACGCATGCCGACTATATCTTCGGCTGGAAGGGCGATGCGTTGCAGCGTGCAATGGACTCAAGCTGCATGTTCACTGCGTGCGAGAATGGAAACCCGCTCCTGTCGCAGAGCGTGGATGAGCAGAACGCGTGCATTGTGAAGCCACAGGTGGATGAGGATGTGGATGGATGTAAGTCCCTATAAAGTCGAATTTGATAACATTCCGGTGCTAACATATCGTGCTTCTCACAGGGCTTACTGAATTGCCTGGTCAAGGGAACATGAATATGAAGTAAATGCTACCATGAGTTTCTGTTTAAGTAGTCGTTGAATAATGGGGTTGCGAACTACGGATTGTCCCTAATTGTATCGAAAGTAGCAATTTTCACCGCTAAACAGATATATGGTTTATCAATATCCTTTTCCAAAGTTCATCTGTCTTTTTTGAAAGCTTAATAAATACGCTTGGCATATTCAAGTAAATAATTTCAATGGCAATTTTTGCCCAATATGTTCTAGAGGAAGGGATATAGAACTGCAGAAAACACATGTCTATCTGTATTGGCGGGGGTTGATACTCCGGCTAGAACTAGGGATTTGCGGATACACACACCTCGTCGTAGCTCCCTTGTAAATAGCAAAGTGTGGCAACACGCTAAAAGCAACAAAAATAGATATGTAGTAGCTTCTGTAGTAAACCACGATGGCTAATATCGCAAGCAGACGATGAATCCTTGATGAACACGCAGATAAGCACAACAGCGAAAAGAGAGAAGACAAGAGAACTGTCTGAAAACAAGTTGCTTAAAGTCCTGTGAGGTGCTGAGAGATGCAGAACTTGCTGGCTACAACGGCATGACCTATTTGCGCTTAAACAAGCTCGTCGACTCTGTTCGGTCTGCTGTGTTATTCGCAGATCTCTTATGCGATTTCCCTCAATATGTAAAGGAGCATATGCTCCTCAATATCTACAGTTCAAAGTTACCGACATCGGTGTGATACGGTGTGAGCTTCAGGAGCTAGAAGAGTCCTTGGAATTCTTTGATGCAGGTCTATATCAGAGCCAAAATACCCTAAAGGAAAAGTATGAACGGGTGGCCAAGCACTACAGAGCCTGTTCAAAAGCCAATTGAACATCGTGCTCATGTATCCATGACGGGTCGTACCGATTTTTCATCCGGGTTCTCAAGTCCTCATCCGTCTGGACATGCTCGAGCCGCGCCACCTTCTTTTCGTTCATCTCGTGGACCACCGCCATAACGCGGTCCGTGTGCCCCTTGCGTGTCTTCTCGTAGATTCGTAAAGCCCTGGCCACGTCCTTGCCTGCTACCACGGGATCTGAACGCGTCTTCACGGCCTCGGGCGGGAAGACATACTTGATGGCGGCCGCAAAGGCCCACGCGTCATCGAGCGCGAGACTGCCGCCTGCGGCAAAGGCTCCTCCGTGGGCGTGCGCCGCGTCTCCTGCGAGCGTCACTCGCCCGTTTCCTAAGATCCAGGTGTCGAGGGTGTGCGCCGCTGCGTTCGGGTAGATGTGGGTGTAGGGGGTTGCGTTGACTATGTCGCGGTACCTGGGGTGCCAGTCTTTGTAGAACTCGCGCAAGACACGCACGTCCCCGGGAGAGTTCCAGACTGCGTCTTTGTATGGGGCATCTGGGGCGTTGGGATCGGATTGGTGGGATCCGACGACCGTCTATAACAGCAGGTGTTATCAGCAGCTAGGACAAGAAACTCTGCATTGTAAATGAATAGTACTGATGCCTGAGGTCTTCTGACTGTCGAACTTCTCCGATGCTGAAAGGGAAATGCCTTGATTGCGAGCGCGAGTAAAATAGGGTATTTTCCCGCTGTGTAGAACACTGCTTTCTCTCGTTCTCGCAAAGCAACACTTTCAGAGACACCCCTAATGCTCTGGGGGGGAATTCTTAAGAAGCGAAGAGGGGATTAATTATATCAGACGCTGGAGCTTACAAAGAGATCCTTTCCGAGTTTGGAAACGAAGAGCGTGCGATCTGGGCCCCAGATGTGTTCCGCTTCCTCAGGAACATCGATCCCAGACAACTCAGACACTGAAAAGACCGATCTAAAAGCCACCCATCCGGTCCAACCAGTTCTGGAAGTTGGGACGAAGAAGGTCCTCACTTTTGAATGAATCCCATCTGCTCCGAGGATGATGTCGGCAGATGCAGTAGTACCGTCTCCAAAGGTGATAGCGAGCTCTTGGCGGCTCTCGTCAAATCTGACAGACTCGAAAGATTTCTGCAAATGGGTTTGTGAGGGTTTAACATGCTCGAGAAGGGCCTTTTGAAGGTGCGCTCGGTAGTAGCGCGACGTCAAGTGAACATCGTCAACCTTTCCTACATGTGTGTCGACTGAGACTATCTCTCCGGTCTTGTAGTGTCTGTATTCATCCTGTGAGATTGAGGTAATACCGCTGCGGTAAATGGCGAGTCCCTACCGGTATATCATGGGACATCTTGACTTGTTCCGGAAGGCAATGTCAGGACTCAGAGCATTATCAATGCCAAGTCTGTCCAACGTCCTCATTCCATTGGGTCCGAGGGCAATAGAAGCCCCGATTTCTTGGATCTCGCTCGCTCGCTCATAGATCTGCACATCCACCCCCGGGTGGTCCTTGAGGGCGATAGCTGTAGCAAGACCAGCGATGCCAGCGCCCACAACGGCGATACGGATTTTTGTCTGCTCAGCCATGCCTCTGGTTTGAAAGAATTGATCGATTTAAGCCTCTATTACCGATTCGCAGCCATATTCATGCGAGCTATAATAGCGGTATGGTTGATTATGTAGGAGGGGATTTGTAGTCGTCTTGTAAGTCCGCGATGGTGTGAGAAGAGCCGCAGATGACGAAGAGTACCCCAAGTGCTGGCTTATCAGATTGATCCCCGGCGTCATTTCTATTGGTGCACACCATTTCTACAAAAGCATCCACCGCTTTCCAAGATGCAGCATCGTCTACCCTGAAATTTCGTAACCACCCCGCTCCAGTGCAGCTGAGGGATGTGATTTTCGCCATCCGCGTGGGGTCTGACGAGCGATGGTGACAGCGGATCTTAGCTACTCCTTGAGAAACTGGGAATAAATCGTTCAGCAATTTCCCTCGACCTCGGACCGGTTAAAACTCATTATATAGGTAGTCCCTCAATTGATAATTCTCGACGACATTGGCGACGCCTGGTAATACCCTTCGCTTTTGAACTTGCAATCCAGAAAGACGAAAGCCATTCAACCATAGCAATGTCCAAGCCAGCCTTCAGTGAAACGACGGCCTCGAGCCAAGATGAAGGAGCGCCGGTGGTTCCCAAGCTTTCTGATCGCTATGCGGACGAGAGCTACAAACTACTGTCTCGGATCAAAGTTGAGCCACCTACACCGGAAGAGGCGGAAAGAATCCGAAAGAAATGCGTTCGGTGGATCATTCCGTTCATTTGTCTTGGATATCACTTGATGTATGTGGACAAGCAGACGGTAAGTCCTCCCGGTATCCGGATCTCGAGAGATTTTTTTTTTTTTTTCATTTTTTAAGAAAGAGTTTCTATCTCAACTCGGGCTATCTTGCACAAACAAGGAGTAGCTGTGCGAGAGCTGACAATTTGATAGCTGGGCAGCTCATCCATTCTGGGGATCTTGACGGACGCTCATCTCAATACGAATCAATACAATTGGCTTTCTTCAATCTTCTACCTTGGTTATTTACTAGCAGAATGGCCTCAGAACCTAGCTTTGCAACGCTTCCCGGTAGCGAAATATCTGGCAATAAATCTGATCATCTGGTAAGTCATGTGTGCATCCGCTTTGATCAGGGCGGCAGAAGCTGACACGGGTATATTTTCCTCATTAGGGGCTCGATTCTGCTTTTACACATCCCGTGCAACAACTTTGCCTCCCTTTTTGTCGTCCGCTTTCTCCTAGGTCTTGCAGAAGCGTGCATCGTCCCGTCCTTCCTTATCATCTTGTCAATGTTCTTCACGTACGATGAGCAGGGTGTTCTGATGCAAATCATGTGGGCTTGCGGCAACTCCAGCCCAATCACGTCCGGGTTGCTGTCATACGGGGTTTTGTTCATCAATACGGGCAGTTTCGCGCCGTGGAAGTGGTTTATGGGTGGGTAATGAGTCCCGCCATAGCTTTCTCCAAGACAGTAGAACATCTTCTGAGATATTCTAACATACTGCAGTAATCACCGGCGCTCTCACCGTCATATACGGAATCGTGGTCTATTTCCTCCTCCCAGATAATCCAGCATCCGCACACTTCCTCACTCTCGAGGAACGAGCGCAGTCAATTCTGCGTATCGCCTCGAACCACTCCGGCATTGAGCAAAAGCGCTTTAAGAAGGCCCAATTCATTGAAGCGCTGAAGGATCCCAAGACTTGGCTGTTCTTCCTGCACGCTTGGTCTCAGGAGATGGCCAACGGTTTGACAAATCAGTACTCACTGATCATCAAATCGTTCGGATTTAGCACACTGGAAACAACACTTTTAGGCTGCATCAACGGCCTGACGGCACTGATTTCTCTTGGTGCTGCAGCTATTGTGCTGTCCAAAACACGAGATACTAGGGCATGGCTGTCTGCCGCATCGTATATTCTGCCTGTCGTTTCGTGCATCATGCTGATAACACTGCCATGGGACAACAAGGCAGCTCTTTTGGTGGCCATCTATATCCGGGCAACAGCCGGGATTGCGTACAGCGTGGTCATGATCTGGGCTGCGAACTGTTCGGCTGGACATACGAAGAAGACGGCTGGTGAGCGATCCCTCGGCCGAGATACATTCGACTTTAACAAACCCTGGCCTGGAATCTCCAAGCTAATATTGCATGACCCCTCTAGTCATCGCTTTGTATCACGTCGGCTACGGACTGGGCAATATTCTCTCACCTCAGCTATTCCAGGGGCAGTACAAGCCGAGATATATTGTAACCTGGTGGGTTATTCTTTGGGTGGCGTGTGTATTCCCCATGGTCATTGTGCTGTACTTGCGTTACTACTTGCAAAGGGAAAACAAAAGACGCGACGCTTTAGCAAAAAATGGTGAGATTCGGGAGGTTGGAGTCCTGGAGCATACCGACGAGAACGGCCAGCGGACGGAGGAGGTCGTTGATGCAAGGCAACTGGATCTAACTGATCGAGAAAATCTGGCATTGTAAGTCCAAGTCTCTTGTCAGATGATGCTACAGCTTTATGCTAATAAATTCAGCCGTTATGTTCTCTGATCAAGCCTTGGCTTAACAACGATACGGACCTACAGCAACGGTATCGGACCGAGAAGTGCCGTCCTTTGCCAGCGACCTGTCAACAGTCTTAAACAGAGTCACTGCTATGCAGATAATTAATAAAAAAAAAAACGAGCAACAATATTGAAAGTATTTGCGAGAGCTAGTAATTTAATAACTTTTGCATAAATAACAAGAATTTACTTGTTACTTTCTATAAAGAGCTTTAAACAGGTAAATGGTTTCCCTTTTTACTGACCAAAAAAAACAACAAAAAAAACCAAAAAACCCGATATAAGATTGCAATGACAGCAGCTGCATTAGAGATTGGGCTTGCGACAGCAAAATTTCTTGTATCTAGAGATGCTGTATTGAGCGTCTTCGATGTAAATCAAGCTGTTCTCCGTAAACCCTTGGCAGTCTTCTTACCCGAGCTAGTTGAACACTCCGAAGTTCCATAATCACACAGATTTGGGCAGATCTAAGGCGCTCTGAATTGAATAACGATTATGAATTCGCCGGTAGGCACCTTACATACCCACTGGGCGGTTAAAATTGAACTGAAGCCTTAGCTATAACCCTAGAAGGTATGGAAAGCCAACACTAAAGGACTCACCGGCAACATCAGAGATCCAATACTGTGAAGGCTAACTAAATAGATCATGAATACTAACCATCACGTCGGAACAGAATGGTCCGTCGACCTAATCGGAGCTTGTGGGGCTGGGCACTCATACAACAATCATAAATCAGAGTCCGTTTTCAAACCGTTTTGTCCCACTTTTGTGTCCTGGTTCCCATGGGTGGTGATCCCATCTCACAAGCTCTCCCTTCCAGTAAGCCTCCAAGCGACTTTGATTCCCCGCCATATGGCGGGTGGAAAGCATGGCTTTAGGTCCTAAGTAGCTGGTGTTTAGTCTTTAGCACGATGGGTAACGCTCAGCCCTCTATGTCCCCTGTTTAAAGTAGTTGTCTGCAGCATAACGCATTAACAACTGGGGCGCGCTGTAGGCAGCATCGTCACCTACGGCTTGTACCAGGCTTATTACGAGCGTAGCTGTATATTCTCCCAATCTTCTGCCAATATTGCATAGATCGGCTCTATCCAATCCTTCTTTGCCTTTACTCTAAGTGCCCTTAGCGGATCTATCTATGACCGCAGCCACCCCGTAGCCGCCCTTTAGATGCGCACTGGACCCCCGGCCGCCCGCGTGGTCCTTGATCAGTCCGCCTTCGTCGAAAGCCCTTTCATTAGATTATGGTTGCTGCCAGGTCTCTTTATCTACATTACCTACTACGGCCAAGGCGGACGGCTGGTTAGCGGGAAACCTGGCGCTCTAGCTTCTGCCTATTGTCAACGCTGGAGGTATCTTTGGCCGTGTTCTTCTTGACTTATTGACAACTAGGATTGGCTCCGTAAATATCATAGTTCCGGGTAAGCGTCTATAGACCTATTATGCCGAGGTTGACCTATTGTAGAGTAAGCGTGAAAGAGCGCTCGCATATGGTGGATGGCTGACTTCCCTGTACTAGGCTCATTCCTCCCAGCAGTCGTGCTGTTTTGCAGCCTTGTTATCAAGATCGCAGAAGGCATTATCTGTATCGCGCTTTTCTTCGGCTTGCTATATAGTACTTTTGTTTCGTTGCCATCCTTGCTCTTTATGAACCTTGCAAAGGACAAGTCCAAGGTGGACACCAGGAGGGGCATGGCCTATGGGGCAATGGGCCTCAGCGTGCTTCTCAGGGCCCTAATGCAGGTGAACTGATCCAACACAGGGGAATAGGGTTATTGGACTGGGCAGTGCCGTGGACATATGCTGGAGGTTTGTTCCTCTCGGACTCATGGTGTTTTGTGCACTCTGCCTGGTACTAGTTGTCCTGAAGGGCGGGGTGAAGGTGTGATCAGGACTCCAGTCACTTAATATTTGAGCGAAGTACTGGACAGCTGCAAAGACTACCTTGCTGTATATACTTTTGTACCAAATTGCTTATATACAAAATATAAATCTAGCGGGTACTTTCAGAATGCAATATGTTTGTTGCATATGCATCAAGACTAGCGATACCGCAGAAATATATGCCAGATGCTTTTCCAATATTTAGACTACATTAGATAGAGTGTTACCCATAATAAAGGCAAGCTTGTTAACAGTCTGGGAAAGCAAAATGAAATGGTTGTGCTTGCTGTCAGCCAGGCAGTAACCATTGTAAAATCAAGCTGCGCTGCTCCTTGCAAGCGCCTGATCTCAGATCTGGAGAGGTATTTCTAGACCTTCTTTCCTCACCCATGATTTCGATAATTAACAAGAATGTTATTATCTGAAACAATATCGCTGAGTCTACTGACACGCCAAGAACAAGCTTGCGAATTATCAATCGTGAGGTGGAAAGCATGTCTTTTCCCCAGACTCTGCGGAGTTCATTCCAAAACACCGTATGATCCTGTGGGGAAAGGTGGCTAAAAGGCCTCCGGCCGGATAAAAGTGCCGGCTGCATGGGTGTATAAAAAGGGGCTTTCTATGCTTGAGGAACTGGTCAAACCCTCCTCTTTACTATTCAGATATAGCAACAATGTGATCTATACATTTACCTCCACAAATCCAACCTACTAACACTTACATAGCGGACAAGAAAGCCCATCACGACAGTCAGTTCTTCTTGGAGGGAAGGTGTTCCTCTGTGCGAGGCGTGTTGGTATTGACACAACCCGGTGTGGCGTGCAGAAAGAAGATATGCTTTTTCTTATCGTGTGCTGCGAGATGGTTAATTGCTAGGCTGGTGGGGAGGGTTGAACGGTTGACCACGGAGCGTATACCTCATCTCTTGTCCAGATGGATATCTCTTCGTCTATATTGGTCTCCTTGGTTCCGTTGAGGATAGAAAGGACGTGTGGACTTGGGGACTTGTGATGTAGCTGCACTAGGTTCGACACAAAGCGCCGGCGTGAGTAGTACGAGACGGTGAAGCACGTTTCAGATCCTTTCTTTGTGTCTATAGAGGCGATCTATGAGCAGAGAACTACTAGTTAGACTGACACCTGGCTCCGGCAAACGGCACGCCACCGGTGCGCATGCACAGCAAGTCCAAACGATACTCAGCGGCTTGATCTCGTTGCACGCGTTGTCAACATCTGCGAGCAGCGAGACCTTGGCCTGCATATAAAAGAACTTGTAAGAAGCCTTGAAGCGGTCGAGAAAGGCGTATGCTGCGTCCCGTCCCTTCCTATAATATAGAAGGTCGATGACTGTAACAACGTTGCTATTCTCTGGAGACTAGCGCGGCCAATTCCTGCAGTGGCTCCCGCAAAGACTGCAACCAGGCCTTGGTGGAGACGGGCGGCATAACGCTCGCTTTAAAGAATGGTCGTGAAGTCTACTCTTGTTGCGAGATACTAGAGATAAATCCTTGCTAGACGAACGCGCAAGAGACAAGAGGCTGTGCATCTAGTGTTTCCTGTGAGATGGGCCGAGTATACGAGTTCTGAATGAGGACAGGCAAGGTTGGCATTGTAAAGGGGCATACGCGCGGGGAATACAGAGGGCTAGCGGCGGCTCGAATCGATGCCTTCGCTGGCACCCACTGGCTGGCCTCGGCCCGATTATGGCTTAGGATACTAACAACAGAGGCAGAATTGTCCACATCAAAATCCGCAGAATTGCCCAATCAACAGCTACTAAAGATGAGCGCACTATCCACAAGAACTACCTGGTCAAGTGCCGCCGATAGTAGAGCTGGATAAGGGTTCAAATACAGTGGAATTAAACTCCGCAAAAGATTGATTTTTATATCAGGTAACAGGGTATAAGGAATTTAGGGAAGCATTTGAGTAATTATAAAATAAAGAGAAAGTATCGCTTATTACCAGCCTTTATTAATCAGTTAAGAGACGCATGCTTTTGAACTAAGCCATGATATAGACATACACCGACTAACATTTGAAAAAAGAAGAAATATAAGAGGAAAGAACATGTGTATTTATATACCTGAGTATACTCAGTGACCTAGGCTCTACGAAGATTGATAATCACGACCCTGTCCGAAGGCTTTGAAGTGAGTCTGCATTCTTTCGCTAAATCTGGCATCTGAGCCGGGTTCTTTGCCTTCAATTCTGCCGCGTCTGGACTTAATAAAGGCCGACATCATTTATCTACGTTAAATCGTACTAACTTGCTATAAGCCGCGCAGCTCTGCTGCGCTTTCGCTAACTTCGCTTTCGCTAATTTCGTATTCGTGAAAGGTGGCATGAACCAAATAGGGGTCGCAAAATTCTGTACGCGTACCTGCGTAATGCAATACGGCCCATATATTATTTCGGTTGCAAATGCAGATCCCGAGCCCACCACATTGCTTGCATCTATTAGATCTATTAAGCAGATGTGTTTTAACAAGAGGGATTCCGCGGCGTCGTCGGGAACTGATGTGTCCAACACCAATACGGCCAACATTCTTTAAAACACTCTTTAAAACACTCTTTAAAACACTCTTTAAAACACTCTTTAAAACACTCTTTAAAACACATTCTTTTGCATGTTCTATCTCTGCTTTATAAGGCTGAGCGACTATGGCTGCTGCTCTTGAGTCCCTGTGTACGGCCTCCTACGTGGAGAGCCTCGTCTCCGGCTTCACCGCGCTTCCCACTGTCCAGTATTTTACGAACAACATTTCAACAACGATTCTAACCAACCAATCCTTCACCGACTTCTCGTCAATCCCAGACTCCCCTCTCGGAGCCGAGGCACCTGGTAATTCGAACCGGACATACTGCAATGTCACGCTCTCGCTACGCCATATCAACCTCAACGATGTGGTAAACCAGCAATTCTGGCTTCCTACACCAGATCAGTTTGAAGGCAGATTCATGAGCAACGGAGGCGGCGGCTGGATGGTCAGCGGCTTCTACGATCTAGGCGCGGGCCTTTCGTTCGGCGCAGTGTCTGGTGTAACGGATGCCGGCTTTGGCGGCTTCGAATCGTCTTTGACAGCAAATCTGCTCCAGGCAGGCGGCAATGGGACCATGGATTGGACACGCCTGGAGAGCATGGGCTACCAGGCAATCCATGAGATGACCGTAACCGGCAAAGAGCTCACCAAGGCCTTTTACAACATTACCGACGACGAGCTCCACTCGTACTACCTTGGATGCTCCGAAGGAGGTCGCGAGGGCCATGCCTCGGTCCAGCGCTATCCTACCGACTTTGACGGCGTTGTGGCCGGTGCTCCTGCTATGTTCTGGGCCCCTATGCAACTGGCCCAGGGCTGGCCGAACTTGAAGATGGCCCAGCTTAACCACTGGCCCAGTCCTTGTGCCTTCGCCGCCATTCAGGAAGACTTTATAGCCGCTTGCGACCCCCTGGATGGCCTGACAGACGGGATTATTTCCAGGAGTGAGCTATGCACGTACAAGGCATCTAGCAGCGTCGGCAAGACATGGTCCAACTGCACGGACGGCGGAGATGGTGCCCCGACCAGCGGGGTTATCTCAAAACTCGACGCCGAGGTGGTCGATGGCATTTACGAAGGCGCCTTTGATAGCAACGGCGATCAAATCTTCTGGGCTTATCAGCCAGGCACGATGTTGACGGTAGAGGCCGTCGTCGAGTGGGACAACGAAACTCAGTCCTCTGTTGCCGGCGACAACACATACTTTGGCAACTACTACCAGTACATGGTTCAAAAAACTACTGCGGCCTCCACTATCCCTTATGCCAATATCACCGTCGACGAAGTCTTTGACATGATGGTGCAAGGTGTTAAAGACTATGGCTCCTTTATGCAAACCACGTGGCCCGACCTGAGCTCTTTCCAGGCGGCGGGCGGCAAGCTGATCCACTACCACGGCGAGCTCGACACAAATCTGTTCCCGCAGGCCTCGGCGCACTTTTACGAGAAGGTCCGCGCCGCCATGTATCCGGACGACGACAGCTACGACAGCATCCAGTCCTTCTACCGCTTCTTTCGCGTCCCCGGCATGGGTCATTGTGCCACATCGCTCAGCGGCCCGTACCCGCAGTACGCCATGCAGCAGATGATTGACTGGGTTGAGAATCAGGTGGTGCCCGACTACTTGAACGGCACCACCCAGAGTGGCGGCACGCCGAAGTCCCAGGAAAAAATCTGCATGTGGCCCACTGCACCCTACTGGGAGAACAACGGCACAACCTGGATATGCCAGAACTCTTCTGCGAGCGAGTTTATTAAGCCACTAAATGCTTGGAAGGTTGGAGATCTGCTATAGAAAGGCGAGGGTTGAAATCACAGAGAGAGCACTATATACCATGTCTATATCTGGAGAAAGTATAGAATGCAGGCAGTATCCAACGTACCAGCGAATAATAAGTCCTTGGTCCGTTTATAATGCAAAACATTCATATTCCACTGAGTTACTTTAATACTATTGGCTATATCTCCACTCTATGCCTGGACAATCATGGAAGCGGGTTCGAAAATTGAGCTTCTGCACCGAATCACAGGACTGACCGCCCAGAAGTGGCAGAGTGACCCACTGAAGGGAGATGTGGAATCAAATAGTAGACTCCAGGTCACTTTCTGGATACCCTCCGAGGACGGAGAGGGTATATGGAGGGAGATGCAGGATATACTTATTATTAAAGGCACTGGCCGTCACTTTCGCGACACTGTACTACTAGAGATCACCGGCTGTATGAACATGTGAATCGATAATCATGACGTGTTCGACCAAGTGGTCTGTTCTGGAACTACCTCGCGCATTTTTTCCTCTTTGTAAAAACAGTGTTTGGTTGTAGGTTCATACTGAACTACCAAGTGAATCTTACTTGTCTAGAAGTTCTTATCATTACCGAATCGATATGCCATCCTCGTGCCATGATAAAAACATTTAAAAAAAAAAAAAAGAAAACGGAAAATGGGCAAATTAACATGTGTCCGAGTTTCTGATTAAATCGGAACTATTACATTCGAAGGATGGCCACATGAGGTGTAACTGCTATGTCTAAAGCAGTCAAGGCCAGCGTCCTCTTTTGATAGCGTTAACCATATAAGGCTTTCTACAGAGCGCAATTTGTTTCCCCTTTCAACTTGCCACAAGTTGATCCATTGTTGCTTGCTGCGGGGCTCGTAATCATTACTCCTAGTACTTCTGATTGGCTGTTCCAGGCGTAATGACTGCAAACATCGGGCAGCGTTTACGGGGTTATACGCGAAACCATCCAAATGCCAGTACCCCATGAAGGGAGTGTCTCCCAGCCCTCGTCCATCGCCGGACGCTATAGGCCCAAATCACATCCGCTATCGTCTCATCATGGGGCCCACGTCGCCGGCATACGAATAGGTCTGCCAGGCCGGGCTCGACGTCCTCCTCCCCTCGGAAAAAGGATACACCCTGCGCCAGGAGAGATACTTCTCCAGATCTGCCGCCTAGCTCACGCTCGCCTGCATCATTCGACCTCGCTCGGCCTCGCAGGTCTCGAGCGCGATCCGGGTTCTCGTCGAGGGGAAGCAGCTGTTCGCAATCCACAGTGGAGGCCATAGCACCGTGGTCGGCGCCAGCAACATCCAAGGCGGCGTCACTGTCGATCTCGGATTGCTGGATTGGGCCAGGCTGGTGGATAAGGATGAGAATACCGAGGACCCGGCCGAGGCAGAGCCCGCCGTGGACATCGGGCCCGGGGCGCGCTGGGCCGACGTGTACGCTACCCTGCATGAGCGCGGCCTCGTGATGGCGGGCGGCCGTGGGGGCAGCATTGGCGTCGGAGGGTTGATTCTGGGCGGGGGAAACATGTATTTTACCGGCCGTCACGGGTTTGCGTGTGATAACGTGCTTGCCTTCGAGGTCATCCTCGGCGACGGCCAGATTCTCATAGCCACGGCGGCCCACCACGCCGATATGTTCTAGGCGCTCAAGGGCGGAGCTAATAATTTTGGCATCGTGACCAATTTTCGCATGAGGGCGCTGAGGGCCGGTCCCGTTTGGGGAGGGATGAAGTTGTTGCCCTGGCAGCTCGCGCCGCTGGCCGCCGAAGCATTGGTGGATTTCACAAGCCGTGTCCATGAGGATGTGGACAGCAATCTGATGTGCTTTTTGCTTATAGGGGTTAGTGGTGCTGACCTACTTATCCCATCTTCGACGAAGTGAATGTGTGTGTGTGTGGCGTGTCTCGGCTAACTTCCCTCCGGGAATATTCTAGTGCGGCACTCTAGTCCGACCTCCTTCACTCCTCTATTTCTCTAAAAGAAAAATAACATCCGCTAGCTTGAGTTCCAGTAGGTCGGCATCATGGCCGTCTTTGTCCAAGTAGCCGGCGTAAAGGAGGCACCAGCCTACCCGAGATGCCTATCGCTGCCATCCATACAGACCGAGTGCAAGATGACCTTCATCTCAGAGGTCATCTCTGGGTTTACCATGCCGGGCGGGTACCAATCAGTCATCCTACTCCTTCCACTTGTGTTGTGATGCATATAGCTCACCGCGGTCCAAATCACCCAAAAGTTCCATATGGTTCACGGCGACCTTCAGAAACAACACTCGCATCGCCGCCAAGGCCGCGTCGCTTCACGAGGAACTTGTCGACGCTCTCAAGACATCAGTGGCACCAGACGGCGACTTCTGGGCCCTCTGTCTCTTCCAGCCGCTACCAAAGATCTTCGCCCAGGCGCTTTCAAGATCGCCCGTGTCGACGTGAAGGGGTACTGAAGGCCCGGTTGAGATTCGAGATACAGAATTGACAAATAATAGAAAGGTCTATGCTCGAGAGACTAGGTTCACAATTATACGAGATTTGATTCAAAAGTTTCCAAATTGCAGCTCGACAGGCTACATTTGAGAGAGCTATGAATAAGAAAAATTCCAATACATTCAAAATTCCCAACGCCGGTTCCAGACTGCCCAGAAATCACCAGGCAAACCGCTATCGTAATCAATGAGAAGAAGTCGAGGATAAAGAAAGGGAGATATTAATATAGCTGGCCGGCAAAAGTATTCGAACACTCGATTCTCGCCACTCTTTTCAGATGCTTGCATATAATTCGGTCCTTTATTTTCTTTTCCTTCTCAAGAGCTAAGTATTGTCAAATTAGATCAATTATAGAGGAGGAGGGGGAGAGAGAGATAGAGAGGTAGGCTAAGCCAGACATAATGAAAGATGTTATGCTAGCTATCTAGAAGCGATACACAAATCTTGGGCTGGTGAATCACTAGCAAGAGCCTTTGCCTATCATTGTTGTCACCATTGTAGTGATCCTTAAGGCATAGAGTGAAGTGGGTCTCGGGTCTTCATACAACTACAAGAGTACACCTTTCGATTTTTTTCAGAAACATAGGATGAGACTTTTCCATTCATTTTCCTCCTTTTGAACTCTCTGGATAAGTGGAAGACAGGTTTTCACCTGCTCTTGTGTTCTTGTGGCCCAACATTTGCTGTTGTTGTTTTTATAGGCATGCTTGGCTCGTATGTACTCGAACATTTGTTCTCTTGTGCAACAGCGCCTGACCGCTGATGTACAATTATGAAACCTATAATCCTTAATTGAATAATGCAAAACTCCATGAATAGAGTAATATAGTTTGATACTTCACACAGCATAGCATCTCTAATAAAATACCAGTATTTTTGCAAACTGTTGAAATCTGAGATGCGTAAATAGTTCTCTGAAGTAATCCAGAATGAAAGTATGCATTTCTTAGGGGTTGAAAGGGTCAAGAAAAATTCAATACATGTATAGAAAGAATAAGACGAAAGAAGGATTTGGAGCCTCAGTTAATTCAATGCTAGCTGGAGACACAGCATTATAGTCAGCTAATAGCTGATACATATACTGTTGATAATAATGTGTTCAACACCAGACACTTGCTTGATCCATACATTTAATATCAAAATCAGCGGAGAAATAATTATTTAGTCATGAGGAGTGTACACTATGACAGAAGTTATACACGAGCAGCAGAACGATGGCTACGCGCTCCGTCTCGGGAAAAGGCGGATGATCAAGCTGAGGGAGGTGGGTTTTTTTCTTCTTTTTCTTTTCTTGTAAAATATGAGTAAATTCGAATCAAACAATGTTATTGAGTTTAGGAAATCTCTTTTAACTGGATGATACAATGTTTTGGTGCAGTTACCAGGGAATCATACGTCTCCCTATTAGTGGGCTCGTTAGGGATGTTAACAAACTCGAAAGACCATACCAACAGCGCGAGGACGATCCGTAGCTCGAGATATCCCAATCTCTTTCCCCAACAGCCCCTATTACCAGCGCTAAAGGCTAGTATTGGCCCAGCCGCACTATCAAAAAGGTTCTCCTTCAACCAACGCGCAGGCCGGAACTCCTCTGGCGATGCATCGTCCCAATTTTGTCGGGACATGGAGCGTGCATAGGCCCTCGACTTATCACGACGGTCCGCCTCAGCGACAGCAACCGAAGGCTGATTGAGTGCCGGGCCTGCCAGATTGAGAAAGACACGCGTATCAGCGGGGATCTGGTGGCCAAGAACAGCAGTGTCGTATCGCGTCATGACCATGATGTTCACTACCGGGGTGTCACAGCGCAACGTCTCCTCGACGAAGGCGTCCAGGTAGGGTGAATGAGCCCTGACGAGCTCCGTGACGGTAGGCAGCCGGCGCGCGCGCCAGGCCTCGGGGTAGGTAGCCCTCAGGCTCTCACGCACATGGACCTGTTCCGCCGGGTGGATGACGAGCCGCTGGATCAGCCACAGCAGCGAGCCCGAAGACGTGTCGTGCCCTGCGATGAGGTAGCCGTAGATGGGCTCCAGAATGCGTGGGTCTGCGAGCTTAGGCACGCGGCCGTCCTTGGCTGCTGCCCGCAGCTCGCGCTGGATCACGAAGTCGAGCGCACACTGAGGATCCCTAGATCCGTCGGCCAGCCCGGGACCTGACCGGGCGATCTGTGACGCGATGTAGTCACGCATGGTGCGCCTGGCAGCCCGCACAGATGGCCGCAGGTTGTTGAAGCGGTGGTAAAGCGCCGGCCACGGTACCACAAAGGCCTTCCAGAGACTGTCTTCGTCGACGCGGAGCGCGGCGAGCTTGGCCGAACGTGAGTGTGCAAGGAAGGATATGGGTGCGTTGGCCTTGCCGCCTGCATCATTGTTGGGAATGGGATTGCCCTCAAAGGCATGCTTGGCGAGCTCCTCGTGCTGGTTCTGGATGTCACCGCCCTCGGGCCCCAGGCCCAGGGCTGCGCTGAGGATGGCGTCGAAAGAAAATTCACTGATGTCGTCTGAGACATCAAAAGGGCGTCCCGCAGCCACACGCGACTTCGTCCGCCATAACTCTACGAGATGGCAAACGACATCGTAGATGCGAGGGGCGTTGATCTTTACCGGACTCGTGTCAATCAGCAAAATCAAGTTGTATATAGATAGTGTTACGCGAACCCAGGCATACTCACCGTGTTCAGCATGGACGATGTCATCAAGTCCCTCGCTAGATTTCGACTGCTTTGGAATTCGGGATCGAAGGTCTCCATGGCCGGGAAGGCATGTGGAAGGATGCCGCGGAAGGCATCGACTTTGCGCCCGCGTTTGAAGTCGACAGCATCTCGGTGGCTTAGGATGTCGTTGACCTCGCGATAGTCAGACACAATGACGGCTGCCTTGGAAAAGGGGCCCAGGAAGACCTGCGTGATGGCCGAATTGTGCCGGTGTGCCTGACCCAAGAACCAGATCCGGAAGCTTTCACCTTTCTTAGTATACTCAGCAATCTCGGGGATGTCGCCAAAAATTTGCTTCACGGCAGCCTTATTGTAAGGAATACCAGGAAGCGGCTGGGGGTAGAATCTTTGGATAAAGAAATAGCCAACTGTAAGGGCTAGAACGGCAGTAATAGCCACTGCTGGCAGGTACGAGAATTGAGGATCGTAGAGCGACTGTTGGTGTACGAGGTTCGCCATATCCACGACTTTCTGGTAGGTCATGGAACACCTCGACCCATTCATTACGCAAAAACAGAATGAGCTCTTGAGCACCTGTACAAGTCGCAACTCTCAGCCGGTTGAGGACCGCAGCGGGAAGTGGCTCAGGCGGATGTTCGGATAAAAGGCACCTACGCAAGAAATGATTAAGATGTAAGCACAAATAATGTAAGCACGGATCATCCATCAACGGTTAGTACAAACATGAAGCGCGATGCAACGCACTGGGCGGACAATATGCGCCGAAGTGGCCCAGCATGTTACATGATACAGAGCTATACGAGATAAGGATCGTCCTCGCCGGCTGGGGTTACATGCATCACGACAGTCTTCTTCCCTTTTCTTTCTCCCTTTTTTTTATTTATTCTTTCTTTCCTTCTCTCCACAGAGTCATTCTGCGAAGGAGTCTGGAGGCCAACTCTCGAGAGGTACCAACATGTGGCGGTACGGCACCAGCATCTTCAGGGTCGCGGCGACCGTGCCGTTCCTCTTGATCTCGGCGTGCTGCTATAGTTTGATGGACGTCCCTAAGCTGATGGAGCTGTGGCAGCCTGTTCTCGACTCGGACAGGATCGAATGGGACGGCGGCGCCATTCCACTCTTGCGGACATTCTATCGCGTTGGCTTGCTTGACTGGTACTGGCGTGGCCTGACCGTAACATTCGCCCCAGCGACTCTTGGCATAGACTCCCTTGGATGGTGGACAGGTTTCCAATTTCTCACACAGCTGGCGCCTCTTTACGCAACCTGGATGCTGGAGGCACGTCGTGCACTTAACAGATCCGGTCCAAAGTGTTTGTGAGCGGCATTGCTTCAGATCATCTTCGTGGGAGCTTCAACTGAACGAGATAACAGCACCACGCTCTTCATGTTTCTTGGACAGGTCTTCGGCACGGGAGTCATCGTGCCAATTTTTTATCTTCTTAAATTCATCTTTGGCGACACACCCGCCGATCTGGCAGGGCCGGTTCACAGCCGCGAGCAGATCCAGAATTTCCTCTACTTCCAGTCTACGCCACTCTTCCTCCCTTTACTACTGCTCTTCCACCTCTCCTCGGTCACTGGTGCATTCTTTGCACCCCAACCGGAGACACGGCACACATGTGTTTGGCTCTGGTTTCTCGTGCCTATATGGATAAGTCTCGGAGATGAGCTGCTCACGCGTTTCTCCACCCTCAGATCAACCCTTAAGCCAACCCGCCGCCCGACTATCGTGGCGGAGAGGCATTTAGGTATCTTGATGAGCCTGTCTGCTGGCATCTGGATTTATATGCTTGCGTTCGCTCCTTACTCACTTCGTACCATCTTCGTGCCCAGAAGCTTTGTTCATGGCGACCTGGTCTTGCACTCACGCCTCATTTGGCAGGCTGATTTCTTGTGCACATTTGGAAGTGCGGTATTTTTCCTAGCGTACCAGTGCGTTGACCTTCATCGTGCTGGGTTGCTCAAAAGCAACGATTGGCTGTTACCAGCGGTGCTACCTATTGTAGCGGCTGGAGGCGGCCCAGGCACAGCGGTAGCAGCTGCTTGGTTGTGGAAGGAGAGGGTGATGCTAAGGATGGTGTCATGAAGAGTCAAGTTTCGGATTGAGCTGGTATTCGCGCCTCCCTACGGAGACAACTCTCCAATGGTATGTGTTACAGGACGAAACAGGTTGGGAGAAGAAAAAAATGAACTTACGTTTGTGTGTTTATATATGAGATTTAAAGAATAGACGAATGATTTTCAAGATGGCGTTAACACTCTGGCTCTTGGAGTCATGTTCGGCACCAGTGATCTCCCCACCCAAACCTCTCCTTTGGTGTCAAATTGCGTAAGAGACTAGATTATACGAATCCAGCTTCACAGGAAAAAAACTACGACAAAACGACAACAACAACAACAATAACTTATATATGTATTTCATCTACCGCAAAAGAGTGTTGGCTTAACTTATTGCTCATTCACCGCAGAGAGACATCAACTTGAAACAGCTAGCCATCTTATAGTAGTCCAAGCTGCTCGTAACATGGTCCCTAACTCGAAGCCGCTGCCTCGCCCCGCGTACTCAAGACCTAATCCTACCACGATTGCTAGACCCGTTACCCAGAAGCCCTTGGAGAACCAAAGCCAGCAGTTTTTCGGGTTGACGAGATCGACTTTTAACACCATGGCACCGACCGAGAGCGCAGGTCCCCCCACCGCGAGTGCGTAGTAAGGGGTGCCCATGCCTGCTAGGTATCCAGACGCGATCAAACCCGCTGTCATGCCCCCTAGGAGTCCCCAGAGCGGAAGGCGGCTGATTAGTGGGCTGGCGCGCGACCGCCGGAGGCGGAGCAGCAGCACGGCGACACTCCCGATACCGATGCGTACGTCGTCGGCAACGTCCTGGTGTGCGTAGATGGTGTCGAAGATGACCACCCACAGCACTGCGGCAGACAGCAGCGCCAGGGTAGACGGATCCGTCCAGGGCAACCGCGACGACGAGGAGGACGTCGACGATGAAGCGACTGGGACCGCGCTGCTGCCCACCATGATGGACCAGGTGAGGCAGAATCCGAGGACGAGTTGGGGCAGGTTGGAGTGGCGCTTGGCGAAAGGGTAGTAGGCTGTGGCGAGGAGCGCGGGCAAGGCGGCGGCGGCGGCGTTCTGCGCCTGTGGGGTCGGCAGGCCGAGCCGCAGCACGGCTAGCAGACACGCGACCTGAGAGAGCGCGAACAGGCCGGCGGCGCGCGCCGAGATGGCTCCCCGCGGGATGGGGCGGTCTCGCGTGCGCGCCACCTGGGCGTCAAATGGGGCGTCGACCAGGTCGTTCCACGCGTGGCCGGCGTTGCTGCCGAAGAAGGAGGCCACGAAGAGGACGCAGCACGCCCGCACGATCTCGGCCACGGGGGTCATTGTGGCGGCGCTGCTGTTGCTGCTGCCGCTGCCCCCCGTCTGCCCCGTCTGCGTCGTCACCGCGTGTAGTACGCCGAACACGTTCGGGAAATAGACCAGGAAGAGGGCCGCCGGTGGGCTGAGCCGGCAGAGCTGGATCCACGGCACCAACCAGGACGGCAGGACATCTACCCATCCCTGGGCGTGGGCCCCGCCGTATTGGCGGGCCAGCATGTCGGAAGCTTCCTGAGCCTGAGTCGCCTTGACCCCCTCAGCGGTTCCGTCCTGACGTCTACGTGCTCCCGCAGATTCTGTGTTCATATCGATTTTTGGAAAATGTGCCGTTGGCAGACCACCTCGACGACGTGACAACGTGCTCATCAATGTTGAGAATACTACGGATTGTATCAGGTCCAATCGAGTAGCCCCTGGCAGATTCTCATCTTGCTTATACATATACTCCTTTACTCGGCAAGGCTTGCGTGCTGCTTAATGGACCGACAAAGCCCCCAACGACTCGAATCTCGACCAGTCACTGACACTCCTTAGTTCATTGTGCATCAGGAGCTGGTGAAGAAAAGTAGAGCCGCAGGCGACAGCAAAAGCCTTGGAAGGCAGCCGGTACTCTTGCGATAGTTTCTCAGATGACAGACCGTTCGATCCTGCGTTATTCGTCTTGTCGATCCCAACTCAATTCTCGATCGCGGCCCAACCTTTTCGCCCAAGACATGATGAAACGTTGGCTGACCGTTGGCCGTAGTGCTATTATTGCTTATTTGCAGCGGGCCAACAGCCAGTCATGGGATATTGGATGGCCACTGCCACGCGCTGCTTCGTAACTGGCACATCATCACGTTCTGTCTTGTTGTTGGCTGTCTTGCAGCTACATGGCGGCTGCAGCGTTACATTAGCATGAGTGGCTGAGAAAATGGGTGTGGCAAAATGGCAGCTCGGCACTATTGGGGGCCATTTTCCCTTTTTTTCTCTCTCTTACCTTTTCGGCCCCCACCCGAAATCAGATATGTGCCCCCAATGCAACACAACAACCAACATGCAGGTGAACTCCGGTATGGTATCAATCATGGACCTGTTTTGATATAGGACAAGATGACTGAGGTAACCTCGCAATCAATAGTACCTGGATAGCGCTACTCTAGGTTACAAGCTGAGTCGAGGAGCCATCAAGAAGTAATTACATCAAAATACGACACAGTAGGTGCAAAAATGCAGAGACTGTGTGGTTCAAAGGGAGCATGCAGGACCTTACGTCATGTATCATGTACAACGATAGACGGGCGGCTGACTTCTAGTAAGACATTAACCCAAGCGTAAGTTGATTCACGGAACGCCAGGCCCTCTTTGAGCAGCCGCCTACGCAGGCCTTTCTTCTCTCTCTTCTTCTCTGATCTTGTGTCGAGGCATTTCCCACACTAGCTCCCAGTCTCTGTACGTCCCAGTCGACCATGGCGGCCCCTCAGTTCAATGTTAGCCCACAGAAGCAAGCGAGCTTCCCTCGCTACCTGTATCGCCAGGTCACCACCAAGCCCCAAGCCGTGAAAGATGTCGACCTCCCCGGCAGGACTGCCTTAGTGACCGGGTCTAATTGCGGCGTTGGGCTCGAGACGAGCCGGCAGCTGCTCGATTTAGGTGTCAGCAAGCTGATCTTGGCCGTACGCAACGAGGAGAAGGGCAGGGCCGCCGCCGCTGACCTGCTAGCCGACCGGAAGGATACACCGCCCGATACCATCGAGGTCTGGAAACTCGACCTCTCTGTGTATGACTCAGTTGTATCCTTCGCGGAGCGCGTCGCGAAGACGCTGACACGGCTCGACATCGCCATCCTCAACGCAGGCCTTTGCCTTGGGAAACGCACCGTCAACACGTCGACTGGTCACGACGAGATCATCCAGGTGAATTACCTGTCCACCGCTCTGCTGACCGTCCTGCTCCTGCCCGTTGCAAAGCGTGTGCGGAACAATCAGCCACAGGCGACACGGATCACCTTGACCTTGTCCGAGGTGGCCGCGTGGGCGCGCTTCCCGGTCGGCAAGGACGTGCCCATCCTGGCAGCACTCGACGCCCCCGGAAAGCTCGCTGAGAACACGAACGACCGCATGTTTGTGTCAAAGCTCCTGGGCCAGTATTTCGTTCATGCCCTCGCTAAGCAGGTGCCTCCTTCAGTGGCCATCATCAACGCCGCCTCGCCCGGGGCCATCCACGACTCCCAGTTCAATCGCGATATCGACAAGACGCCTGCAGGGCCGATCGTGAGGATGATGCTCCGGCGTGTCGGGAACTCGTCGGCTGTGGGTGCACGCATGATCACAGATGCGGCCGTTCGCCACGGGGAGGAAACCCACGGGCAGTTCCTATCGTTCCAGCAGCTCGTACCGTAAGTGATCCATGCTCTCTCTGTCTACAGCTTCGCACGAGGCTAAACACACCTGTTTTTTATCCCAGCATGACTCCCATCATCTACACGGACGAAGGTGCAAAGATCTCGGGTCAGCTCTGGAAAGAGACGATGAACGAACTATCCTTCGCGAACACGGTAACAATTGTGGAAGAAATAAACAAATAATCCATATGAGGGGCAGTTTACAACTTGGCTGGCGGATGATGTGCTGTCCTGCCCTGAATCAGGAGCGATTAGAGCAACTTGACTCCCTGTAGTAGCTCATCCATGAATGATACACCACGAACAAATGAGATTATCAGCGTAATTGACTCGATAAGTGATGCGATTCGTTATCTATAGATGACAGTACCAGCTCATAACGCACAGGACTGCACTTTTCTCTCTTGTAACAACAACAAAGACACATAGATCTCTGGGCTATTTTGCTACCCCATAGCAATTATGCTATCTTGGCCCGGTCCGCAAATCGTTTCTGGAAAGTCGATGCCTCCATCTTCTGACAGGCGAGTTCCCAGTCCGACGTCCATTTGCGATAAAAGGGCTGATAGCCCAGCAGTCCGCTGCCTATGAACCTGCCCAGCACGGTGCCCAGCGTGATGGAGACCGTCCGGCCGAACGGCACCCACCAGGGCAGCGAGAGGTAGGTTCCGCCGGCATCGAACATCTGCGGGTGAGCAACGGATGAATACAGTCAGATCACCACCGAGCTGCATTTCTTCCGGCGGGGACGCCACTCACGCAGAAGACTTGGATCAGGTCGACCCGCGCGCCGTTCACCACCACGTCGTCCTGGTACTTGTACCAATTCTCGAAGAAGATGGGGTGGAGCTTGGCAGCGGCCGGGTCATCTGTCCTGCTGCCGCCTGAGAGTAGGAACTTGACGACCGTGTCGCCATCCCGCTGGCTCTCGAGCGGGAGCGGGTACGAGCGGTGGTGCTTGTAGGAGCCGATATCGAAGCGGGCGTCGGGGCCCGGCGTCAGCACGACCTCGCGGCCGTCGATCTCCAGAGCGACCCGTCCCTGCGTCGCCTCGATGTGCTCCTCCTGGACGTGGAAGTGCACCGGCGGCCTGCGCACGAAGAAGTCGGCGCCGCGGACCAGGTCGAGCGTAACCTCGAAGACGAAGGCCCGGTCCGGGTGGTGTAGGAGCCGGGCGGACACGGCACCATTGAGACTGTAGCGTGCAAGTAATGGGCATACCAGCGAGGATCAATATTGGAAGATGAGCGAATAGGGAGTGCTAGTGTGCCGGCAGCACATGATGATACAGTGGTGTTTGGAGAAGAGGGGGGGGGGGGGCTGGGGGGAAAAGAGGAGCTACAACTCACACCTCGACGGTAGGGTCTGAGGGCCCATACTTTACAATGTTGGCATCTGACGGTGACATTCTGAACGAGCTTGTTTCCAAAGGTGTCTAGCTGTGCTGCGATTCAACAGAGGAAAGGGGCTTGTGGAGAGAGGAAGAAGCTGACTGAACATTCGACGTGGCATGAGTAAGGTGCGTATTTCCTAGGAAGAAGACCTGGAAGTAGTCAATGGCAAGGGCTAAACATGCGTCAAGCGAATTAATTAAGGTTGCGAAAATGCTATTGACATACATCGGTCAGACGCTTGATTCAATGGACGGTTATTAATCGGCCAATCTTGCGCTTATGAAAGTATCCCCACCTAAGTAGAGCTGGCCGTAATATTCGTTGAGGTGTCGGATACAAGTAGTCCAACGCGCTATTCAGGACTTTGGCATCTCCGAAATCCGTTCTTTTGTGCTTGCAAATAGCTTCACTTTGATATCCTCAGTAGAGGCCTGCCCACGTTTCAGTAGCTCTGGGGTATATCTGCCGTATATGTACATCCGCTAATACCACAAGCTAGTACAGTATATATACCTTGCTGCTTACACAGTATACTACCTAGGTACGGTGTGATGGGTAAAAAAGGGGCCCAGCTGGCTCTCAAGTGGGTATATATCCCTTTAGGCTCTACTCGGACGGCCAAAGAAATCGAAAATTCGCTGGCGTATCCATACAGTGATTTTTGGTAAGATCTCGCGAGCATGCATAGAACTCACTGCCTCTGGGGCCTATTTCTTGGCCCTCTTGCTATGCTTCCAGCGGCGGTTCAGGGTAGCGAGTACAACACCAACCGGCGTGTGACTCCTGAGCAACGACACAACCTCGACAAGAAGTATTCCCTCGCATCGGCGAACGGCAGCAATGTCGAGGCTGCTTGCCTCGCAGCTCAGGCTAGCCTAGGAAAAGACCAGGTGCAGATGCGGCCCCTGGATGAAGCCGTCGCCGACGAGAACTGGTAAAGTCTCGTCCCATGTACTTCCCAGCTATCTACCACTATCCAATGACTGACTTCTCACCTAGGTCGCAGACCTGCTGGAAGGAGCCCTACTGCATCATCCTGCCACGGAACGCAAGCGAAGTGTCTGTATCTCTTCAGATCATTGGGTCTTGCTCAGTACAGTTCGCCGTCCGCAGCGGCGGCCACTCCCCCAATCCGGGCTGGTCCAGCATTGGAGCCCAAGGCCTGCTCTTGGACCTGCAGCGAATGAATGGCGTGCAACTCTCGTCCGATGGCACCTTCGCCAGTGTCGGGCCTGGCGCGCGCTGGGGCGACGTGTATGCCGCCCTGGACGCTGCCGGCGCCGTCGTGGCCGGTGGCCGCGAGCCGACCATCGGCGTCGGAGGCCTCGTCCTCGGGGGTGGCCTCTCGCACCTCTCAAACCAGTTTGGCCTCGTGGCTGATAATGCGAGGTGCTTTGAGGTTTCACTTGCCAATGGATCTGTTGTAGACGCAAGCGCTACGTCGAACACGGACTTGTTTTGGGCACTGAAGGGCGGCGGGCCCAACTTCGGCATCGTCACCCGCTATGATCTGTACACGCTGCCGGTGGACCAGCTCTGGGTGCAGATCAACACCTATGCCGTAGACGACGCCTCTTCTGTGATAATTGCCTTCGACAGCTGGCAGCGTGAGGGCTCATCCGACGTGAGGTCAAATATTGAGTTGATCATCTCTCTTGACTACATCGCTGTCGTCTTGATCTACTCCAAGCCAGCGGTTCAACCTCCAGCGGCGTTCGCAGCATTTTTCAATGACTCTGGCGTACAGCCGGCCCAGGTGGATCTGCCCGGGACGAACGTCACGTTCAACGAGCTAAGTGTTATTCTTGGCTCTGTTGTGTCTAGCGAACCTGCCCGGTGCGTTCCTCATCCGGACACATTTCTCACAACCTACCATCTGTCCCCGAGCCGTTGATTTCCGGACCCATCGCCCGCTAAATCTTACTCTACAGGCATGACTATCGAGCTGCTAGCTCTCGGATAGATACTGATCTTACCCAAGCCGTTTATGATTTCTGGCGGGAGAAAGCTATTGCTATACATAACGTGACTGATGCCAACCAGACGTTTGTCCTGCAACATATCGGATCGAGCCTGATCCAACAGGGCTTGAACAAAGGGGGCAACCCGTTAAATATCCCTGCCGGGGCTCAGCAATGTAAGCATCACAGCCTTTGTTCCCCTCCAAGGACGCTTGATGCTCGCTGTTCTTGGGCGAATGCAGGCATAACCTTCAGTGCTAATGACGTCGCAGGGTGGACTACCACCATCGACTGGTCCCAAGCTGCAGTCGATGACCTGGTCCGGTCCGTATCCGTGGAGACGACACAGAAGTGGGCGGAATTGGGTTCAGAACGTGGATCTGGCTTGTCTTTTTTGTACATGAATGATGCTTCTCGAGATCAGGACCCGCTGGCTTCTTACGGATCCAAGAGTGTGGACAAGCTCAAGCGGATCGCCTCGCAGTACGACCCGAATCGGTTGTTTCAGACCTTGCAAAACAGCGGATTCCTTCTAGATAGGGTTATAGCAATGGTATAGGACGACTAAGTCGTTACAGCAGGCAATATGCATCAACTGGTACCGTCCCTTGTACCTGCATCTTCCATCTTGCGCAGTCGACGGGTCGGCGTGAAGTTGCTCGTGACCACCCAATGGTGAATCATTTCCCACTGCTGTCACATGTTTTTGGTTCAATGTACTATGCCATATACTCGCACGTATTAAATCTAGCGATGGCGACCAAAATTCAGCTATGTCTGCTACCACAGTATTACTGCAGGTAATGTTTGCTCATGTATGCACTTAAGTACCGGCACGGACTAATCAAAATATGGCCGCAGTACCGCTCAGGTATCTACGTACTAGCCCAATGTGGGATGCATCGTATTGCATGACCAAGTATAACCCCTTAGCTTTTGAAGATGGGAGATGCAACACACCACGACAAGTCTTGCAGGTACTGTGTAGCAGCTCCAAAGGTCCCAGAAAAGAACAGTTGCGTCTATGGCCGAGACCTGCTACCCCTCTCCAAGGATTTGATTCCTTCGCATGCTACATCATTTGGTATGCCGAGTCCTATTGGTGCGGCTGATATAACAACGTTGCAAGTTAGCCCCCAAGCTGAGTGGCGCTGGAAAGTGCTCGAGAAGTTGTGCGCCACGTTTAGCAGGTTTATAAGTGACCATCCAGGAGACCTGAATTGCTAAGGGATAATCAGTATTCACTAACTCTCTAACTGTGTCATTCTGAGTCGTGAGAGGCATGTGCGAGGCCGCTCGCCCCGGGTCCAACAACGGACCCTAGCCAGCCAGCACCCAGAGCCTTTTCGTCTCTGTTGGCCTAGCTTAGGCATTTCTGGCCTCCTTTTCTTCCTCAGTGCTCTTCAATCAACCAGCCATTTCCATAACTTGTATACATGGCCAGTAAACTGTAATTAAAAAATTAAGTGACTTGGAAACACGAGATCGGTCACTTAATCGTGCTAGAGCAGCTTTAACGATGTATCGTAACTAAGTTTGCTATAACTTTGTTGCAACGTCAGTCAAAAAGGGTATTACATAGTCCTGGTCTCTCACATGGTATTGAGCTGGCTCTATGTAAACTATCTGTCCCCCCCTGCCCACGCGTGTACCAGACTGCTGCGGGGTATCATATTGCACATGGTTGGATCCATACTTCGGATCTACCTCCGAGCTCACATCGAACTCGTTAAGTACTTAGATCCTCCCATGGTTTCGTGTATTGGGATCCCGCGGAGTTCCACGAGCTGATGCCGGTGCTTGTAGCGGGTAGTAATCTAAGCTCGACATCTCAAAGCTGGCCGATTCTTGTTGCACTTGGGAGCTATCGTGATCGTGCAGCGTTCTCACGGATGAATCTTTAAACGTATGAGATGTGGATCCCTTCTTAATCTTCTCAGTCGACGCTTTGGACGAGCCCCAAGTGCGAGGGTTGACGTAGGTACGCGATCCGTACTTGGAAATGCCCTGAGACCGGTATCCCCGACGGCGCGGCTTGATGTATCTGTCGTATAGAGGGTTCAATGTAGGCACGGAGCCGCACACGATGATAAGCATGGCCTCAAGCCCGAACCAGACGAGGTTTGGAAAGATGGTCCAGCTAAGATCCTCTTCGTTAAAGGTGGCGGCATAGTAGGTTTTCACGATGCCGGCGATGCCCGTGAGCAGCGTGAGACCCAGAGCCACTAAAATGATTGTCTTCCGACGCTGTGGCATGCGCAGGCCACTGACGACGATCATGGGAAGGATGGAGAAGGCAAAGTCGGCTAGAACCTGTACGATGTTCGAAAAGAGGTTGATGTCAGACTGCGCCTGGGTACTGACACATTTCGCCGTTGCTTGGGCCTCTAACGTCCACGTGATGGTCGGATCGCCGCAGCGAAAGGTGCTTATGGCAAAGTCAATGAAGCACGTACTGACGGTCAAGACCAGGACCGTCCACACAACACATCGTTGCCACAGCGATGTGCGACCGAGTATGCGCAAAATCGTGATGCCGATGGCGATCTTTCCCAGACCCGTTAGAAAGATGCCCACATCGAGAATGATGATATACCACATCAGTGTCGAGTCGATCTCCGGTAGCCCACCGAGAAGGAGCAAATGGGTGGTTCTCCCCGTTTCCGCGACATAGGTAACTGCCCCGTCGTCGTCAGCTGTGCCCAACAAGAGAGAGATTAAAGGGTCGACCCATACTCAATATGGCTTCTGCTAGGAAGAAAATCTGATGCGAGTAGTACAATTAGGACGGTTACAGAACAACCTGTCTGCAAGAAAGCCATATAGAAATTCATACATAACAAAGGGCCATGACAAAATCATCGAGGCCCAGGGTACGATGGAGAATGCGGGCCCAGAAGCGTAACCCGATGAACACGGTGGCGATGGAAAAGAAAGTCCACCATACTGCCTCCAAAGCCACCCTGTGGTTCTCTTTGGGCGGGAGCTGCAGAGGCAGCTGGCCAGCAGTGGAAGACATTGGCAGGATGTTTGAATTAACAACTGGAACCTACAAATACTGTCAGCGTTGGTGTGGGAACGCTGAGAGAGGAAGCTAGCGAAAGGAAAGAAAAAAAAGGTCAAGAAATTAGGTTCGGGTCGGTGATGCTCAAGTGCAGAGCAGCTCGAGCATGTGTCCCTTATCTGGCTGGCTTGAAGAATGGCAACAGAAACACTTCCATGGTAGGCAGAGGTTGTCGCTCTGGGATGGAACCAGCGTGAGAAGAGGAGGGTTGCAATAGGCATGCAGAATCAGTCGGGACCCCAACTGTGACAAAGATACCTAAGTAGCGCGGAAATGCTCATGCTTGGCATGGACATGTATAGGATACAACTTGGAAGTTGGTACAAAGTTTGATATCGACTGATGCACTCATTGGTGGACACAAGAATCCACTCAGTGTTGGTGGCCACGCTGGTCAACAAGGCAACAAATGGATGTCAATTGTCAACCAACTGCATAACTCATTGCAACTCTGAGCTTTTGACCGGTCCCCTACATGCACCCCTCGGACTTACGTGCAGCTGACAGCCCCCAAACTCGTGTCTATTGGTTGCACTGCATGTGGCTTGTCCCAATTTATTCCCTACTCCGGTACCTGCACGACGGATGTACGTCTGCTGGAATACGAGCTAACTCTGGCAAGGTTGATCGGGCAAATAGGAAGAGGCAGGCCATCATCGGTAGGTAGCCAATAGCTTGCGTAACGTCACATTGGATTTTCAGCCCGTTCTGATGATGATCTCATGCCTCTGCGCAGGAAGGATTCAATAGATCTTCATAGTCACCGCTCGCAAGCACAATACCTCCAGGCTAGACTTCAAATCAATTGTCCCGGCGATGTGCCACCGCCAGAATTTGGGCGCTGTTTGTAGCCAGGAATGCAGTCTCAAACCCTCCAGCTGTGAAGAGACGCATATCCGATGGGCAATACTGTGGTACAAAATGAGTAGACTTCGGCGCCATGTAACGAGAAAACGACGTACTGCTACCCAAGGCAGGCTGACTGCTTATTTTTACCTTCTTCATCGATGTCTATGGTTGTAACCATCGTCTTCGCCGTCCTATTGGGCCTTCTCTCCCGCACTGCCTCGAGTGGCACAACACCCGTTGACCGCGCCGCCGACGCTTGTGGACAGCTTCGAGATCGCCTTGGCCCCTCGCTGATCGTGTTACCGTCCGATAACGATTACACAGAATTGCGCGAGGAAAACTGGTCCCAAACAGCTTGGCAGCATCCGTCTTGCATTGCGACGCCGACCGTTACTGCCGAGATAGCGTCATTGGTCAGCTTCCTTGTGGACAACGACGTCCCCTTTGCTGTTCGCTCCGGAGGCCACTCTCCTAACCCCTTCGACGCCAATATCGATGCTGGCCTTCTGATTTCCTTGGACAACTTTGATTCGGTGTCCTACGATGCCGGGACCGGGCTCGCCTCCATGGGTCCTGGAGCTCGCTGGGATGCCGTGTACACCGAATTAGACAAGTACAACAGAAGTATGGTTGGTGGCAGAGTCATGGACGTCGGTGTCGGCGGTCTAGTTCTTGGGTCTGGTTTATCATACTTGACCGACCTGTATGGTTTGGCTTGCGACAATGTCGTTAGTTACGAGGTACACATGGTGTCTGTTGGAGCAGCCGATCTTCTGTGAGAAAAGCTCACTGCTGATGAGAATTTTTCTTAAAGGTGGTCTTGGCCAATGGATCCATCGTGGAAGCCAGCACTGTATCAAACTCTGAGTTGTTCTGGGCATTGAAAGGGGGTTCAAACAATTTCGGTTTGTCCAACTGCTCCTTACATCTTTCTCCTTTCGAACGGTGGCATGATCTATTTCTGAGAACAGCCTCTTCGCGCCGAGCTCGTACAGCCAAGTTTACTTATATAATTCGTCATAGGCATCGTGACCAAGTTCAACGCAAAGACGTACACCATATATCAAGTCTGGGGTGGCATACAAGTCTACGCTCCTGATCAGGTGCCTGCGCTTCTGCAGGCTCTACATGACTACCAGACGACACCCAACAAGGATCCATATGCTAATCTGATCATCAATTTGGTCCCCACCAACGGATCCATGTTGCTTACACTCGCTTATCTGAAACCTGTAGAGCGCCCGGAGGCGTACAAGCCTTTCTATGCTCTGGCGCCAGTATCCGAAGAGACGGGCATCATGACGCTGCATCAGCTTATGGCCCTCTTTCCGCCCACGACGCTGCCGCGCTGGACATGGCACACGCTGAGCTTCAGGCCCGATGACACGCTGTATGAGGAGCTGGCGACTTTGTATACTACGGCTCCCGAGATCGCCACCATCAGTGCTCTGCAGGCCGGATCGCTCATCGCTGCCGTACAACCCATCGGCGCCAGCGCCGTCCTGGCTGGCCGCGAGAGCAACAATTCCACCGGCAATGCGCTCGGGCTGGAGGCCGTCGACCAGACGTGGTGGACCATCACGGCTGGCTGGTGGAACGCCAAGGACGATGCGACGGTGTATGCCGCAGTCGCGTCGTTTGCAGCCAAAATCCAGGCAGCCGCGGACTCGGCAGCCGCGAGCGTCGACTACTTGTTCATGAACGATGCCAACATAGAGCAGCCGGTCATCTCGTCGTATGGAGAGTCGAATGTACGCCGATTGAAAACAGCACAGAGGATCTACGACCCAGATCTAGTCTTCCGAAAGCTTGTGCCTGGTGGGCAGAAGATACCGTGATGAACACTGATTGAGCATCACCGTCATTTCACACATCATTTTTGATTATACATCCGTTGTTAATAGAATTTTCTAGTGGCCACTCATTCTTCGCTATGGCTTTAGAAATAATACCGACTGGATCTAATAATCTGTATTCAATTTTTTGTTTGTGGCCACACACCTCAAAATAATTTTGAAAGCTTGGATGATCGACGAGCACATGTCAATGCGACTTCAACTTTTGCACAAATGTCACCCTCAGCCCCAGAGTATTATGTGACGTGTCGCCAACGAAACCACCACGCATGATGTCAAGTTCCCGGTCTCGAATTGTATCGTGCAACTGGAGGTTGAAACGTCGAAATAGACAAGCGAGAACAATATATAACTCTGCGTATGCAAGGCTGGAATCGTTGTCATCGTGAGAATGAAAACCGTCGATGCGCGCTAAGGGAGCGGGGACCATATCACGAGTGGTAATACGCACCTCATTCCTATACACATACGATTCCCGCGACCAAAGGGCACAAAGTACCGATTCAAGTCTGGAAGATCTGGGTTTGAATCAAACCAACGCTCAGGGCAAAACTTGTGTGGCTCTTCGAAGATCTCATCGTCCTGAAGCACTTCACGAAATGTCATACTAACTGGTGTCTGTAACATACCAAGTTGTCAAAATTATCACCTTGTGTAAGACGGATCAGGTAGCAGCAACTTACACCGGCCGGAATGACCCAGTTTTTGTATCGGAGAGGCTCACTAGGCGAGACGAGTGGAAACCTTATCGTTGGCAACGACATAAGGCGTAGACTTTCCTTAATGATAGCAGACTGTGTGATCTCAGTACATCGTTGGAAAGATGGAGCCAGGGGAAGGGTCTTACAAGCCAAGGGAGCGACTGCAATTGCTTCAATGTCGGCCGTGAAGAAAGATCAGGCATCGTCCGCTCCAATTCTTCTTCAAGCCTCGCTTGGATGGTATGTTTGTTTCTCAGGATATAGTAGATTGCGGTCGTCATCGTGCGACCCGTCGTTTCGGAACCAGCCGCAACTAACACAACGCCTTCTTGAGCAATTCGATCAGCAGCTTTTTCCGAAGGAGGCAGGCTGTCACTTGAGAGAACCGTGGAGAAGACGTTGGACGAGTCAGAGTTTGTAGTCATATCCTGGCCTTTGGACCTTCTTTCAACACAATGCGTTGCAAGATCGAGCATGTCCTGTAATCCATTACCATGAGATGAATGTCAGATAATATGGAGCGGCTCATCCACTTACTCGGTGCAGTCCCACCATGGGAAGAACGTCCGGGAGAACCCTCTTCAGTACCAGCATGGGCAACATCAGTACGAGTGGGATCGCCCAGCTGAAATGTCTGGCAATTGAGGTCCACGCAGCGAGGTTTGTTATACTCTTTTCCCACTGTGCTGCCAGCGCTTCGTTTTCAAGTAAACCCCGAGACTGTCCAGTTGAGTACCGAGCAGCAGTATCGGTTGCGAAGGCAAGGCAGTCTTTTCGCATCTCTGCATATCCATCGCGGCGGACCTGGGCCGCAACTCTGGCGAGCAGCTTCTCTGTGTGCTCAAATACCATAGGGACCGCTGCAGCAACGTTGGGCTTCGATAGTAGCGGGCTTACGGCACCACGTCGTAATCTATGCAGCTCATGTGGCACTGTGCCAAAAACTGATATACAATTAGCGACTGTCCGACAGCATGCTTTCTATCGATGCTTACTGCCTCCTGGGGTGCCTGTCATTAAAGCTGCCGGCGAGTATTTATCCCTCTTCCCCTGAGATCCAGTTTAGTAGAAGCCTCTTTGTCGGTAGCAGTCCGCTTACGCGAAAAGGGCCGACGTAGAGAGTGTCCAGCCAGTTGGAATCGCAAACATGAATCTCGTGAGGATTCACACGAACAATCGGCCCTGGTATCTTGATTCAGTGAAGAAACAGGAAAGTTTGGCGTTCACTCATAGCATACCGTATATTCGGTGCATCCTTGCAATCTCGTCCATGAAGTTTCCGCGTGAGCGCTGAAAGAGGTCTGCGTATGTCTCGTACCATCCCGTGGCCGCTGCGAGCTTCGGACCAGGAAACTTGGCAAGTGGGTGTAGATAGATACGATAGAAAGCAAATATCAAGCAGTAACTGAACCACAAAAAAATAGCCCAAGAAGAATGATAAGATAACATGGTGTCAGGATTGGGCTACTTGTCTCGGGTGTTCTTTTCTTAACATGTCAGCTTGGCGAGATCATGAGTTGTGACTTGTGAGGTGCGCTTCGACAAGGCACACTCTGAAGGATAATCTCAAGTATTTAAATACTTACACATAGGTATACTAATCTTAATCAAAGGCCATGAAGACCCTTGCAGCTGTAGTTGATAGCTTGCTTTATATAATAATGTGTTCTTAGTAGATCATAATTACACAAATATATTATGTAGATAGCACAGTCCTAGACATAGTACTTGGGGTGGTATTGATGGGAAAGCATGCCACAATTAGCCGAGGAAAAGTTGGCATTACATGCATATGTTGTGCAAAAATGGTGGGTGTGACTGTACAAGGAGCAGATTCGTTGCCTAAAGTACTTAAATACCTAGATACTTACTGCTTTTCTATATAGCTATTTCAACCTGTAATAACTGCATATTTGGCCCCCAACTCTTGTTTCAGTAAGTAAATTTTGTGTACTGGGGTCAGCACGAAGTACAAAGAAGTACATATATACTTCCTTCCACTCTTTCTTTCCTTATCCCTGTCGAGCTTATCGCACTGTGCATCGTCCTACCGTATGCAGGCCAGCGCATTTTCAAGCTTACAAAGATACTTAAGTACACAGCTTCCCCTCATTTCTGCCCAGTCTTCTGCACCGATCAGACAACCCTTTCCTTTTTGCCTTTGACACACATCAATTCTACGGTACCTCCTCCAAAATGCCTTCGATCCGTGATACCCTCATCCAAACAGCCAACAGCTACATAGCAGGCTTCAATACCAACACTGCTGAAGGAGTCATAGCCTGCCGCACAGCAGACTGCAAACAAGTCATCCATCCGTCCAGCGTCCCTCCGCCATGGGCCAGCCCACCTCGGACCAACGAGGAATACCAAGGCTTCGTCCTGCCAGGGTTCAAGATGTTGCGGAACGTCCAGATCGGCCTCGCCAAAGGAGAGGACATGCTTGTCGATGAGGTGTCGCGCAAAGTCCTGCTGCATCTCACATCTACCGGCGAGACGGACTTTGGCCCCTACGCCAACGAGTACATGATAGTGCTCAAGATGACAGACGACGGAACGCAGATCAAGGAGGTCATGGAGTTTATAGACAGTGCCACCACGCGGGATATCGCCGCGAGCCTCGCGCAACATGTCAAGCCAGAGTGATTATGAGAAGAGGGTGGGGGCCGCGGGGAGACGACAAAGGATGTCATACAGGCTAGTTTCTCTAGGTACCGAATCACATCCGACATTGAAACCCCAATAAATGCACCGTGTTTGTTTACGAACCACTTGAGCGTGGAAGGATCACAGCCAAGCCCTTTGGTAGCAAAGATATACTGAAGAATATAAGGAAATAGCTATTAGGGCCGGAGTGTGTTCGCTGTAATTACTAGCGAGCTTGGCTTATTCTAGTGGACTTCGTATAATTAGGCAGCGGTTTAGATGCGAATCCAATCCGGCTGTTGCCACTGTCAAATACCACAATGGCGGCCTTTAGTGCAACGTCACCAAATACGGAGAATCCGATATCTGAGTCACTCTGGATATCGCCGTAGCACAAAGTCCCAGCCACATTGACAGGTGCGTAGTTGATGAAGGTGCCCGGCACTGTGATGGTACCGTTGCCAACGCTGAACAAAAAGTCGGGCAGGGACACGTTACAAGCAAAGGTATAGACACCAAAGTGGTAAATGTACTTAGCACCACTGGCTTGCTTATAGCTGAGAGATCGTTAATATTTCAGTTCCTTGATGACCAGACGGGATTCACTAGGTGGCGACGACAGATTCTGGAAGCAACAGCAAGGTAGTACCGGTGTCCACGATGCCCGAGATTGTGGTGGTGTTGACGGTAGAACCAACAGCGAAACTCGATGCAGTGAATCCTCAGAAGCTAGAGCTGTTGTCCACAGCCGCATAAGCAATTTCCCCGGTAAATAGGGACTCATCGGTATATCCAAAGTTGTAAGTGCCATTGGCGCTGTAGTGTAAATCGACAATAAAGAGAGGAGCGTCTGGACTTGGCCTGACATTGTCGAAGAAAGTTTTCTGTACAGTTTGTCTGGCAGTTTACGTGAGCAGAAAGCAAGGCCTAATAGCCCGTCGCTGTTGCTGTCCGACGAACTTCCTCCGCAGCTGCAACCGCTTGCGACGACACTGTAAGCCCGCCGATCGTCACATCGTCGGTATAGACGATACCACTAGACCTACCTCCATCCCCATAGGCGACTCCCCAGGTAGCGCCTGGTGTCTTTGCAGCAGTCGAACTTTTCGTGGCGTTGTATATATGGTCTGCCCATTGACCTTGGAAGCTGCGGTATCAGAACTGAGCACCCATAAGTCACTAGACCCGGTGTCAAAATCTAGGTTAAGCTGTTGCGGCGGTGTACCGATGAGCACGGGGGTAAGGTATTCGCTATCGAAATCAGTAGGCGTAGTCTATACCGATCCCGTCGATCGTCTCTGAGCCGAAGCCAATGCGGTCACTAGGTTAGCTGGTAACGTCTGGCCGAATTTCAAATATGCTTAGGCTCGTGATAGCGGGCCATTGGGCTTCTAGTACGCGTTCCGTCTAGCGGGTACTCACTGCCGGCTTCTCGATATAGCAACGGTAGTCCCAGTATGCGCTTGGCCCGGTAGCAATGGAGATGCACTGACGAGGCCGCCTGCGGCAAAGAGGGTAGTCGCCAGGACTTGTGCAACATGCATATTGAAACAAATATTAGATATAGAAACAAAACGCATTACAAGAAAAGACATACTTATAAAGGTGCGCATGGAGCCCAACCAGGAGTTTCATTCGAAGCTTTATAGAGTGTAAGCGAATGACTGGTTTCATTACAACATTCTGTGAAATACAAACACCTTATCCTTAGAAAAATCTATTGTAGTCACTTTGAGATGCATATATCGCGTGATCGCGGCGAGTCAGACATTTTGTTGTCTCAGTGTAGTCAACTCCACAACCAGATTCTCGCTTCTATGAGGCAGAAACGCTGGAAATGAATCCCCAATCAACACACCCAACTATCAAAAACAGCTCAGTATCTGATTGGAGGTCAGCCTTCTTCACCTTGAGCTTTGACTCGCCACGCCATGAGTACACAGGCTTCAGCCACAGCCCGCCCATCTAGTAATTAGTCGGCTATGAATTAAATTCTGCCTTGCAGGCAGGGCACAATACTCTCTTGCCTCCACTCACTTCACTAGCCTCTGCGCTTAAGTTCACTACTGACTCTTCTAAGCCAAAGCTAGCGAGCAAAGAGTGTAACTCAGCAGATAGTGTTAGATGTCGTCTGTTCTTCGTGTTATATAAAGGGAATTTAGCCTAAATATACTTACTATGTTCTAACACTATGTGCCCCTTTCGAGGATATTTATGTTGTCTATAAATGTTTTGTAGTATCTAGTTCTTCTCTTGTTTTTAAGGTATCTATCCTTATCTATCCTAGAAGTATTTAATCGAGCCAACAGTCTTACCAACAATGCCCTGTAAGTACCTTTTGGTTTTCCCTATCATTATTTAAATCTTGAAAGTCTCTAGCTCAATGCCCATAGCCTGCTGATTCTTTGGTCCCTTAACCAACATTCTTCAGGGCTATTACTTGCATTTGTTGCGACGCGATGCTGTCGTTGAACAATTTCACCTGCTCGATGAGACTCAGGACTATTGGTTCGTACGGCGCCATGAGGGACGCGTTGACGGTTACCCCGCCGTAGGCAAAATTGTAGGACAGGACGAGGGAGGTGTTGAACTCGGAGACAAGAGAGCCGACCCAGTTGAGGCCGGCGCTGGCCGTGTACGAAGGCAGAGTAGGATGGCCGAGGGGGTTGCTGGCCGAGGGGTGCCGAGGCTGAGGTTGAATCCGGTCCAAGAGTAGGAGTCGCCACTGTTCGCGCGACTAGGATTATGGTGTGTTCTATTTCCTGTGCAGATATGCAGCGAGAACGTACAATGTGATCAGATAATTGGCTCCTATCGCGGTGCTTGTAGGCGCTAAGCTCGTGGGACTTGATGCCGGTTTGGTGACGGTGCTTGGTGTCGTGGCAGACGCAGGGCTAGTATTAGACGCAGCAGTTGCTGGGATGGTTGTTGAAGGCTATGTGTCCGGAACACATTGGTCTTGGAGAGTCAGCCACCATATTACATACTCAACGCCACATTGAAGGAATGCCAGGAATTCATCTTCACCTACAGTAGTAAGGGTTATACGACGTGCAGACAACACGCTGTTGAGTCTGTATAGCCGATCCCACCACACTGTCCCCATGCCGGGACTTCGGTAATAGCGGCATGTGCGATGGCAGCAAGCAAAGCCAGCAAGATGGGTGTCAACTTGTTCGTGTTCGCCATAACGATATGACAGTAGGGCCAATCTTGATATCAACTGGCTGGGCAGCAGGCTTCCCCAGGGGACTGGGTTGAATCACGCATCATTTATATAATCCCATGCCACGATCTGACCTTCCGCGCATCGTCCCGGCGGTGGGTTGCATCCTCCTCCAACCGACTCAATCATCCCAATCCAGTGGCGCCGGTAGCAGTTAATTTCATTGCTGGCCAAGTCATCGGCGGGATTGATTGCGTTTCCTCTGCAGGGATATAGTTTTGGTGGACAGTGGTGCTTAGCTGTATAACTGCTATCCGGTCCGACGACTTATTGGCCCCGTCCATCCGACACGAAAATAAAGGAATCGCAGAGCCTGTTTTGTAGGAACACCTGTCGACTCGTCTTAGAGTCGAGGGGAAAGGCCGTCAATCAGCATGGATCTACTTTACAGGGCCGTGAGCATCTAGGAACACCGAAATCAAAGCCTTAAGCGAGTAATCTTAAGGACATGTTGCCATTTTGACTGATAAGAACTCAAGGTGGCTTGGTGTGTCTGGATTACGTCAGCACGGGTGGCCTCATGTTGTCTGGACAACGAATGGAGCTCGGGCCAACAACAAGATGAAAGTGCGGGGAAGAAAGCAGCGGCCCTTAATAAACCACATAAAAGCTGGCCTCTTCATCATCTCTATCCCCTCCATCAAGCTCGGATCTGTGCTATCTACACATGGTTCATGGAGCTCGCGCAGCTCGTCGAAGAATGGATTGATCAAATTGTAGCAGCCGACCATGGGGACAGATGTCTGTTTCCCGAGGGGCAGGACACCATGTCGTTGCCATGGACCCCGTCTAAGACGTCCAAGAGGCGTCGCGGGAGCAATCTTGCCGACGATGCCCCCAATGCCCACGAGGAAACCCCTCGCGCGCCCCGGTGTATGTGTCTTCTCTCTGTTCACACTCCTCCTCTCGCAATACAGCTATCAGGAGAATATCCGGTGGGAGAAACCGTCAACTGATCCGCCGCGCTGCCAATTCTAGATACCGAACAATCCGAGAGCCTATCGACATGCTCCTCACGATCAGCCTCAACATCCAACACCCGTGGATCACGCAGCCCGCGCAAGAGGGAGCTCGCCTTGCGCACAACGGCGGATTTTCCTGTTGACCGGCGTGACTTGTCCGATATGCCACGCGACGTCGGCGATTCTGTTCTGAACCTAGTGGCCGACCTTGTCGAGATAGGAAGTGGCGAGCGTGCCGTGATTCCTGCTTCCGTTGCTACCTCAATACGCTCGTCTAGCGGCTTTCGAAGCCGCATCCCTGACAGGTGGTTCTACCTGACAACACCGATCTCGGACGACGTCGACTCGAGTTGTCTGTCCGGACAGGAAGAGCTCGAGCAGTTAGGCGGAATCTCATCTGTTGCGGGTACCCGGGCCAAGATAGGTAGGGGCTCTATGGCTTCTGTTGCGCCATACGAACAGGAAGTAGGCCGACCAGACGATCAGGCGGGCGTTCTATACCGCCACTGGCGGTTGCAAGAGATATGGGAAAACTCGAAGAGATGCGAGCGGGAAATGGAGCATGAGCCCGGCTGGAATGAGCAAGTGCACTCGCCAATGCTGACAGAGGCGTTACGCGGCCAGCATTCGGTGCGTTCTCGCAACATGTGTGTATCTCCACCGTGCTTCCCTTTGCTATTAACTCGGGTCGAGATAGCTGACTATATGTTCTTTCCTGACTCCCAGCACGTGCTGCCGAGTCTTGCCTCGATATCGGGACCCTGATCTCAGACTGGGCGAGAATAAGGTCGACTATGGTATCTTCCTCGACTCCCAAGTCAACAATGGGCCGCCTGGTGCTCATAAATCGAGGAGTCCTGCCGGCGACATCGACAATGTGCCGACTTCCCACGTCATGCTTCCCGACGACGCCGCTACACCCTTAGCCATCAGCATAGAGACTAAGAGCCTCCGCGCTGATTCCATTGCCGGGCCGACTCAGTTGGCCAATTGGGTGCGTGCCCACTTCCGACACCTTGCCGATGCCATCGCTAGCCGCAGTCGTAGCCACATTCAAAACGACGACCCGAACCCTGTTGACCCTGGTGAAGACGTTGTGTGTTTGCCAGTGCTGCCTATTCTGTTCGTATACGGGTCCAGTTGGAGGGTTGACTTCGCACAACGTCGAGGTGGTAGAACGGTTATTTACGAGGGAGTATCAATCGGATCAACAAAAACACTAGAAGGTTGTTACTTCGTGCGGGCAACATTACAGCGACTGGTGGTCTGGGCGGATACAGACTACCGGAGCTGGCTAACAGAACACGTTCTTTAAACTGAGGTAGACGATAATGGCACCCCAAAGCCTTGACATTCGAGAAGATCACGTCGCGCATTGGTCTAATACAGATAGCTTTATCGTGCACCTAGCTAAAGAAAAAAATAATACAAATAATAATAATAAAAAATTCGGCCTTTGAGAGAGCTGTTAATTTGATTCTAATTAGCGTCGCGGGTTGTTCGTCTTTACCTTGACGCATAGGAGGCCCCTGTCATAGTATAGATCGCCGCTTAGCGATAACTGTAATACCTCGCTTACTCCTAAGTTATATCCTGCTTAGATATTGCTGCAAATATTAGAAGTTAGGGGGGTTTAAGAAGTTATATGCATGGCGGTAATGCTATTATCCTTTGTTATTTGCAAGCGGAAGCGCTAAATTAATAATCTCTAATCCTGCGACCACTCTACTAATTGTGCCCGAAACACTTCTTCAGCAATCGAAGCAAAACAACCTCAACAACCTCTAACATGCAATTCTTCACTTTCACCTCCGTGGCGCTTGCCGGCCTCTTGGCTCTCGGTCAGGCAGCCCCTTCTCCAGCGGCTACTGGTCTGTCTTTGTGGAAGCTCCTATCAAATATGGATATTACATGCGGGTAGGCTCCACAGCAAAAGAATTCCACAGCAACGCACTGTTTCTGAGGGCTGATTCACTCAATCCTCTTTCTTACTAGTGTTTCCGGATTAGCAGCTGACAGGAAATTAGTGTTCTACGGAAGCGGGGCTGCTGTGGCTGCTCATATGTATACTCAGGAGTGAGAAAATGATCTCATCGAGTCACACCTCTGGTTCGAGAGTTGGTTGCTGGTCTATCACATTCTCTGCGGTAGAAGGAGACAAATGGGCGGAATAAGAGAAATTGCGGCAATTCTAAACACATGCTTTACAGCCTTTTCGGAATTACCTGACACTTTGATTGGTTTCATTATAGCACCAATACATTCGTTAAATACGCAAGTCCAAGATGCACACCTCAATTTACAGTCGTAGCTGATTATCAAGCTTATCTGGTAATTAGAGCTAGAGATGATGAAGTCGTGCTGTATATGAAGATATATAATATTGCAGGGAGGAGTTAAACAAATATATAACAAGTCCGAATTAAGAACATGAAGGTCGAGGGCACTGTTTCATGAGCTGACCTGAGCGAGAAGTGCTGCTCCCACCCGAATCCTCTTCGCCTCGCCAAGCAGCTTTCCCAATAATCATTTGAGATCTCCTCTTCACCTCTCTCTGTCTAGGCTCTCGATAGCGCCAAACAGATGCTAATCATTCTCCTGAGGGTAATTGTATATTTATATATCAAATAGCAAGAAACAAAGTCCAGTCTAAGCTACAACAGGATCTTCTTAAGGATGCCAAGAAAGACGTGCCATGTTCGGGCAGAAAGTACGGCACCTGCGGACGAAAAAAACCCACTCAGCGGTAATGGACAAAAATATCCAGGCCTATGCGTGACCCAAAAGCTTGACCCACAGCATGCCAGACCAGAAGCCTCGCACCACACCATGGCCGTATGCCGGATCGATCCGATCGCAGGCTGATGTTTCTCCACTAGACCGCTGCTTAAAGGACTAAAGATGCCGTTGAGTCATGCCGAGAAGGAGCGGGGGGGGGGGGTGACATGTGGATTTTCCGCCATACCAACGTGACGAGGACTTGCCTTCAGACGTACAAGAGCCCTACGATCCACAGGGCCACCCGCTGGAGAAGGGCTGCGAATGTTGGAACATAGTCAGGGCGGACCTCGTCGAAGAGCGGGATCCAGCTGATCTGGTAGCTCGTACCAAGACACCGCTAGTTGTTCATCAGATCCGTCAGGTTGCCCTTGGCCCAGAGCCCAGGCTGGCGGCTAATGGTGGAAGCGTCCTTGTCGTCGAGGTGCAGCATGTTGGACACGGAGATGCTCAAGATTGTCCCGGGAGCTACCGTTCCTCCGGTGAGGACGCGGTGGTGGATCGGAATGGGTCCACAATGACACGTTGCGCGTAGAGGAAGGCGACCACACCAAGAGCGACCTGACAAGGTATCGAGGCGGTCTGCAAGAGAGAGTCTCGGGGTTGAAGATGATGAACAGCCGGGCAATCTTGAACTGAATGTTCCTGATGAGCAGGATCACGGCCAGTGACGTGAGGGCCTGGACCCAACCCTCTCTGAGGCTGCTATGGCGGGTTTTTCTTCGTCTGGCTCGTCTGGCCCGCCGGATTAATCGCTGCGAGTGCGTTGGCCTAACTTCTACGCACGAGACTGGATCCAAGGGACGAATCCGGGGCTGAAATTCTGCCGACAATGCTGCTGCGTACCAACGCACATTAGCCCGCCCCCTTGGCCGCCGAATACAGGGAGCGGCGTTCCTTCCCCAGGTTTCTGTTTTGCCTGGCCGGCTGGTGAGTAGGAACACTGGCCGCGCAGGGTGCCTACCCCACCTGCTATGGTAGACAGACTAGGGGTTTGGAAAAGCCAATCATGGATTGACAGCCAAGGAAAAATGTGGCGCATTGCTGACTGTATTTTTCGTGGCGGTTGGTAATCACCTGCGTATACCCAGGCAGGCAGTCATGCAGTCATGCATGCATGCATGCATGCATGTAAGAGCAGCGGTTCGACGTGAAGAGTGCGAATGCGATGTATGTGCTAGGGGTGTCCCCTCTGTTTGTGGGACTGGTGGCGTGAGTAGTGGGTTAATTATGGGTTATGTATTGTGTGTATGATATGGTAGGATTTCTGGCTGCATTCGGGACTTGATAAGGAATAGATGAGTCGGAGGAACCGGGAGCCTATAAGAGGGGCCCCAAAAGCGCGATGACGGCTGGTCCTGCAAAAATTCACATCAAGAAGCTTGGTGTCCCGACAGCCTGACACCCAACCCAAGAACCATGGCGCCTCTCAGCGAACACAACGTCGCCTATGCCGACAACAAGCAGATCCACTACTATGCGGCTGGACCTGCCCGTGGGCCCCTTATCTTGCTCATCCATGGATGGCCAGGCACGGGGATTACCTGGAAGCCCCAGATAGACGCGCTGTCCGCTCTCGGCTTCCGGGTTGTGGCGCCCGACATGCCTGGGTATGGCAGATCGACTGCCCGTCGTGTCGTGGACGACTACTGCCAGGAAGCACTCGTAGAGGGTATGATGGCCCTCCTAGCCGACACCGGCCGCGAAGCAGCGATCTGGGTCGGCCACGACTGGGGTGCCGGGGTCGTCTCCTCCGTCGCAGCACAGCACCCCGAGGCCGTGCGAGCACTCGTTACCATCTGCGTGCCATATTACACCATCGAGCTGGGCTGGAATGGTTTCCTCCCCTTGGTCAACCGCGAAATCTATCCCGCAGACAAGTACGAGTTTGGACAGTGGGACTATATGAAGAACTGGGAGGAAAACTTCGAGAAGACCATCCAGTGGTTCGACCAAGACCCGGCTGGCCTCTGCCGCGTCGTCCTGCAGAAACCGCCCGTCCCGTCTTCTCGATTCTCAGCCTTGGCCATGGTGCGCACGACAGGGTGGTTTGGTGGCCTGCCGAAACCCCCCAGTGTGGAGGAAGTGGGACCTCCTATGATTCCGGAAGATATCTTTGAGTCCTTTGCAGGGGACATGAAGAAGACAGGGTTCTGGCCAGGCTCAGCATACTACCTGCATCACGAGCGCAATGCTGCTTACAACAGCAGGGCGCCTAACGGTGGAAAATTAAACCAGCCGGTGCTATTCATTCACTCCACATGGGACACAGTCTGCGACACAAAGACATCTGCGCTCGCGACACCGATGCGGTCGGTCTGCAGCAACCTGACCGAAGTCACTGTCGAGGCGGGGCATTGGGCTCATATCGAGAAGCCCGAGGAGGTGAACGCTGCCCTGGTTAGGTTTATTATCGAGGAGCTGCCGAGTGAGTGGCCTGGGTTTTGGGACAGTGGCTGTGCTAAGAACAAAAGATCTACTTTCTAGGCTATAAATAGCTGGTAGTTACTTCGCTTGACGATGCAACTGGCGTGGCATTTTCCAAGTACCTGTCATCGTAAGCCTTCAGATAGGGGCTTTTCGGTCCTCTGCGCCCCAAAACTCTTTTTTCTCCCGCTCCTCTTCTTCCTCTTTGAATAAACCGAACTTCCAGTGTTGTGGTGGTCAGTGTAGTGGTCCTCACGACATAGAGTGAAGTGGGTCCCGGGTCCTTATATAACTATAAGGATACCACACCCCTTCAATTTTTTTCGGACAGATAGTAACAATGGACATCTTTCCCTTCTCTTTTCGAATTTAAACCCTCTGGACAGGTCTAAGACAGGTTTCTCACCCTGCTCTTGTGCCCGTGTGGCCTTCGTTTCCTGTCGTTGTTTACACAGGCATGCTTGGGTTGCACGAGCCCTTGTGCGACGGCGCCCTAGTTCTGGTTTACCAGCATGTCCTGCCCGCTATGTCTTCCAGCAGCGATTTCGACGCACCTTATACCAGACTCGCACCGGTCCTTGAGTACTAACAGCAGTTTGCAACAATAGCAAGCTAATCTCATAATTTACCCACCTCTCGCGCCTCGATATCAGCAATCATTATTGGTACCATAATGCTCGAATCGCCCAATATAAATTTATACCTTTTAGTCGCCCGCAGCATATTATAGATATTCTAGCAATAAAAAATCATTTATACTATAAAGAGATTATATATCCAGCTCTTCAGTATGGATATGTTAGATAGCAACATAGATACCTTTGGATAGCTGTTATCCTGAGCTATCCACCCTGATTGGCTGAGCTTGTAACCCTAACCCTTGATTACGTAAGAATTTCACTGGATGTTGGATCCTAGGTTTTGATTTTTCCCGTCCGTTGTTCCGTGTGACCCGCTTCGTGATCTGCATGTTGGATGGGTTATAACTAGTTGGCATCAGCCAATCGGACCTGTACATGTTGCGGAGATCTATACGGTCAGCCAGAGAGTATTTCCCGATCATCCCCACCCAGTCTTGCTAGCGCCATGTAATTTGAAAACTTTTCTACTTCAATGGGCCACGAGGTTCTGCAAGATTATAAGTATTCTTTATTTCATGTTGGCCACTATCGATATTGGCTTACATAGAGCTCCTGAACAAGTCTTTCTCGTCCGTCTGTCTCGCCAAGTATATATCTTTACATTGTCCGTTGAAATATATCGCTGCAATGGCATTGGAGAAGAATTTTACGACAGGCGCAGGCCTGCAAAAGGCCCTTGAAGCTTTGCAGGCTCCCGGACCTGCTGAGTCGGTCTTGGGATCTCCGTCGAATGTATGTTGTTGACTCAAATTGCTATGGAAATTGCTAACTCGTTTAAAGCGCGAGGCCCTCCTCAAGATCGGGCAAAAGTTTATTTTTACCTCATTTACAGCAGCAGATGCAATCGACCTTGGACATCTCCTATGGGCTAGACTTCTGCCTTTGGCGTCCAAAAAGCCTGCTCTCATCTCAATCTGCCTTGCGAACAGCTCGCAGGTGCTCTTCCAATGTGTAACCGGCACAGGGGTCACTCCTGATAATGAAAATTGGGTTCGTCGAAAGAGAAACACTGTCCTCAGATTTGGTTCCAGCACCTGGGATCTGCATGTTAAGTACAATGGAGATGAGACATTATTTGCAAATAAATTTGCGATCAGCGATGCAAGGAAATCTGAGTATGCTATACATGGGGGTGGTGTCCCGATCTATGTCAAGGATATTGAGGGCATTGTGGCCGTGGTTGTTGTCAGCGGGCTTGCACAGGAGGAGGACCATGGTCTCATTGTGGATGTTATCCGGAGTAATTGGGTATAAAACCTTGTATTTGTCTTGATACTCCATGCCGTCTTTGTTCGTCTCTTCTATTCAGCACACTTGGAGAGCCAAGGTTAGACTATATAATAACCCCTTTGAAAGCTGCGTTCCTTTCAGCAATATTTATGGCTTTTCGTAGGTGGGAAATGTTAGATCGATAATATAGAGCCGGCTATGAGCCAGCAGGGCATTAAGAAAGTTCTTCGCTGACACGTTCCGATTACATTTCCTTGATAATATCCGCGGCTCTCTCTGCGACGGCATATACAGTAGACAGGATGTTTCCGCGGGGAATCAAAGGAAAGATGCTAGCATCAACGATACGCAGATCCTCGGTGCCATAAACAACAAGTTTCGGATTCACGACTCCCCTTTTCTCCTTCGGCAACATGGCCTCCGAGCCACATCTATGGTAAGCCGAAGTGGCCGTATCGAGCGTGTACTTCTTCGCGCCCTCCAAAGTTCCTACATGAAAGGCATCCTGGTGGTTGCGCTGTCCGTTTGGCTTGAAAAACGCGGCAAGAGGCTCCGCTGGACGAAGTTGCGTGTCCAACGCTTGAACATGCCGCGCTATAATCTCTAGGTCGGCAGGATAGGAGAAGTAGCGTGGATTGATGGTAGGCATGTCATCAATATTGGCCGAGGAAATGTGCGTCGTGCCCCTAGAGAATGCGTGCGACTGCGCGCAGCCCAAGCTACGGGTAGCAGCTTCGTCCCGACGAAACTGTCGCCATCCTCGTAGAGGTTGGCCTGCTCCAGGAACATAAAGTACCTGGCAGAGTTTCCTTAATACAGCTTAAGATAGAAACTGCTTTTTTTCTAAGCTCCCTGATTAAGCACGGAGTGAAACTGCAGGGGCCATATCTTTATAATGATCTGCTAGCCCGGCTGGATGGTTATATCCCAGATCTTCTTGAGGATGCATTCTCCCTTGGGACCCTTCAGGTCGTAGTGACCCTCGTAGATGTGCGAGCGGAGGATGTCAATGTGTTCAAAGGCCTGATAGATGAGGCGTTCCATTGTCTTGACAGGGAAGGTGTAAATGTTAGTAGTCCAATTGATATGTACGAAAAAGAACAAGGGCCATCTCCAGAAAACTAAACAGAAGCAAGGGGAAAGGGAAAGGAAGTAGTTGGTTGGTGAGTAGTATAGACGTACCGGCCACTTGGAGGCGAGGCGGAAGGGGAAACTATATTTCCTTCCTATAGCATCCTTGAACTTGACGGGCTCCTTTTCCTCGCCGCTGGGCGCCTTCTCCGCAACCGCCTTTTCCTTGACCTCCTTAGCCTCAGCCAGGATCTTCTTCTTAATCTCCTCCTCTTCCCTCTTCTTCTGCTCTTCCGCGGCCGCGGTAGCCTCGGCAGAACCCTTATTGCAAACCTTAGTATTAGGGTAAATACCAACTTATTTTAAGAAAATATCCGGCTAATCAAGAGCTCAGCTTAGCCCGATATAATATAGCTAGAAGGCTTAAGCTATATTCTCGGTTTTGTATAGGCGTTTTGAGTCAAATTTCCGGAGATTAATACCTAGGCTCTCTTCCGCAGTGGGCACAGGAGAAGTGGGCCTGTCGACATAATACGAAGAAGTCGATTGTATTGACGACGGAGAATGGCAGCCAGCATGCCATCGTCATCATTGGCGACGGCCAAGGACTGGATCTTGAGGATCTTGCTGCCGCTAATGTAAGCTCACTGTCGTCGTCATATACCAGAATTGCAGTCATGGTCCTTGCTCTTCTCTGGATCCTACTCCTTATCATAGCTTCGGCAATCAATGAAAATCCTTGGTTTCTTTTTTTCATCGGTGGCATTGGTATACTTTAGAACATCTACGTCGCCGGTACGAGTCGACCTCCAGCAGCATTTGGTATTCCCCTCGAGTTCGAAGAGGTGACTGGCGAAACTAAGGTTATAGAGATCCTATTCAAGGTCGAGGAGCGTCTCCCAGGCGTAGGCAGAAGTATGCTCTCCATTTTTTTCCCGGGAGAATTGCGCGAGGACGAGCAAGACAGGTAGGATAGGTACAAGAGGCTCTTAAGGAGAAGAGGCTGAGGCAAGAAATATTGGCTTTGAAGGCTGTACTATGTTAATCATTTGTCTCGTTTCCGATACGACAATACCCTTCTTGATTGTTATTATTACGCTCGCAAGGGCCTTTCTTGGCTGATGTCGTGGAGACGCAAGAAGATCGCTACCGGTTATTCGCATACTAATTCTATAGTATACTAATAAACTTGATCCTTACAACGAAAGCGCACCGGGAGTGGTGATAAGTCTATCTTTGGTCTCTTTATAACAATAGTGTTAATCGATTAATGAGAATATTGTCTCTATCTTTCACAGTTGCCACGAAATAACTCCACCTCTCCTGCAGATTGGCCTACTGCAGCTTCTCTAGCGGATTTCAAGGCTGTGGTGATATTATTTCGCCCCACCCCCGCCCTACCGAAGAGAAGAGTTCAGGGCTCTTGCAAGCCCGACTTAAGCGCCTTCTGTTCTCACGCGACAAAAGTTGTCACCAGTTGACCATCATATATTGACCCCCAGGATCTACTAGACTTATTATTTTTGTTAGCTATTTACCCCTTTGCGTATTGAGAGCTTTTCTCTCGTCCTCAATTGGACATAAAACATGTTACATGGGAGGTGGATACAGACAACTCAGCTGTATGAGTTAGCGCCGACTATTACTGTGATGAATAGAGCTAACTGCATATAGCGGAAGGGCTGAGCTACGCAACCTTAGGCAGCCATGCAGCTCTCGCGGCCTATATGAAGGCTGGCGAGGGACGGCGGAAGCAGGAAAGGGGGGAGAGACCTCAAGCACTCCTTAGACCCCCTTAGCAATTATCGTTGAATCGAAGCAGACCCTTCCAAGCCCTCAAACAGAGCCCTTGTAACAAAACACGATGCCCAGTCGCGATACAGAGTTGCCGTGGTCTCGGTTCTTCAGACATCCGCAATGGCTTGGGTTCCGCCATGACGGATATCCTGTCGTGCCGTTAGCTCAATATCTTAAAATCCGACAAGAAGATTCTCCTTCAGACCGGGAAGAGGCCGCTGAGGCGATGAGGAAAATGGCTGCAAGTACGCAGAGCCTGCTCACGTTCGGTCTGCTAGAAGCTGTGATTGAGCAGCCAGTCCCGGAGAATGAGCTCATTAAGCACGAATCTGGGAGGCTGGTCATGAACAAAGACGGCCTTACCAAGATTATCAAAAATTGGATTGGGCGAGTCAGACGAAGCCGGGAAGAGGAGCTCACACCTTGGCTTCAAAGAATTCACACTAGCCTTTCCCAAGCCCATTCCTTGATGGTCGGATTCGCGAAATCAGGCTTCACGGTATTTAGGGCCTTGGGAGACGATACGCCATCCATGGTCTGCCTAGTCGCCTTGGTTGGCGAGGCCCTGGTGGGTGCTAAGATGGTTTTCCCGCAGGGCATGCCACAGCAGGGGTTCTCCTGGTCTATGGTGTGGATCCCGCCTTACGGAGAGATTCTGACGAAGGAGATGGTGGCTGGAGGGTGGTGTCCTTCCGTCGCCGAGTACCTCATCAGCACAGCTTCCGTCTCGTCGTTAGAATATGCCATCGCATGTGGTCCAGCGGAGGATGGCAAGTCTCATGCCAACTGTGTAGCAGAAGCTTGCGCGACTTATATGGTTGACGAGGAAAACTACACTCAAGCGCACACTTTGTCATGCAAATCGTCGGAGACATCACTAGACACCCCCTGCGAGCATTCTACACCGCCCCTCGAAGAAGTAAAGCAGCTCATCTTCGGGGAAGAAGTACCAGTCATAACTTTAGACGATGAGGTCCACGAGGGTCCCATCCATCTCAAAGTTCACAAAGCGTCTGATGTCCCCTATGTCGCTATTTCCCATGTTTGGGCAGACGGGCTTGGGAGCACAACAGAGACCGGACTTCCGACTTGTCAGCTGCGCCGGCTCACTTCTCTTGTGTCCAAAATACGACCAGGAGCCGCATTCTGGACCGATGGTTTATGTATTCCAAAAGCAGACGACGTACGAAAGACGGCGATCGGGATGATGGCACGCACGTACAGCAACGCCGCTGCGGTTCTGGTGCTGGACGGCAGTCTACAACTGTGCCACTCCAGCGAGTCTCGAGGCATGAAAGTTTTGCGCGTTCTCACCTCGGGCTGGATGCGACGTCTCTGGACCCTCCAAGAGGCTGTGTTGTCCAAAGAGCTCCATCTCGTCTTCGACGACAAGCCGCTACTTCTGAAGGACCTGATGCCGCCGCAAGACGACATGTTGCTCTTCCAGCACATGACCAACTTGGCGGGGGAGTTGTTCCGGCTTACTAAGTTGTCGAAATACAACTCCTATTCGATCGGTGACATCGCTCGATCACTCCGATGGAGGACAACAAACAGGCCACCGGACGAAACCCTGGCGATTGCGAGCCTGCTGGGAATACACCCTTCCGTCCTCGTGGACCTGGATCCGGAGAATCGGATGATACGGTTAATACAAGGAGTTGGAAAGTTTCCAAGGAATATCTTGTTCTTATATGGGGCCAAGCTGCAAGTTCCGGGATTCCGCTGGGCACCGGCGTCGTTCATGGCCGCTCATGGCGGCAGTGCCGGCGGGCTGATGGTGTCTACTCAGGCATCCGATGCGGTTTTGACAGCCCGTGGTCTCGAGGCCGTATATTACGCTCTGATCTTCCCAAAGACGACATTTAAACGAGGGAAACCCTGGAAGCTGAAGGCTCAGCAGAAGGACGATTTCTACGAAGTAAGGGATTTATCATCCGGGACAGGGCCTTACACATGCGACATGCTTTTGTTGCCGGAAAGCATACCGAATGGGAACGCCAGCCCTTGTGTCGCAGTCCTTAGAGAACCAGAAGCTCCAAAGGCCGAGGCGGATGGGACCTTCACCGTGCACTGCGAGTACAAACGAAGGCTCGTGATCGGTAATGAAGTTGTATCTAAGGATCACAAAGAAGACACCATTTTTTGTACCCTGTCTGGCAAGTTATCCGTGTGCGTAAGCTAAAAGATACGACGATATTACTATTTAGGTTAAGTAATTACTTTCTAAAAATGATTTAAAGAGATTTTCAATAAATTCATTTCAAATTGCATATAATAGCAGCCCTTAAGCATTATCTCAAGACTATTAAGCTAGAACCGCTATATAAAAGTTACGCTATTAAATCTTTTTTTCATGCAAAGTAGTATTATATAAAACTTAACATATAGCTAGATATAATAAATACTATAATATCGAGCTAATCCTAAAATATCTAAAGAGTTTATACTAATAAGAGCGATACTAAGTCTAAACCTTATATAATAGAAAATAATCCATTCTTTACTATCGTGAAAATGCGCTTTGCCAACTGCCTATCTATATAAAAAGAAGCAGTTAGCGCTAGTTCTAATGAGGACTAAAACGCTAGTGACTCACTAACTTACCCTAAACCAGTAAATACACAGCAGGTTATAATATATCCTGGCTTTAGTCCGTATATGCATCAGGGTTTTGCCGGAACCACGCATAGCAAGCAATAGGACTGCTTCTCCTAAGGTTTCTCCTTTCCTATCCAGCGTCACGCATAAAGGGCAACAGGATTATCTCCCAATCTCCCCTCCCTTTCTATCTTCCCCTCTTTTCTATCTTCCCTACCTCTACTAAGCATTAAATGCTAGGTTTTTGTGGAAGGCACACTATGGTGGGTCACAAATGGTAGAAGGGAAGATAATCCATTGTTTACTATCTTAAAAAGGCGCCTTGCCAACTGCCTGTCTATATAGAAAGAGGCAGTAGGCGCTAGTCCTAATTGGGACTGAAACACCAGTGACTCACAACTTGCCCTAGCCCAGTGAATGGCCAAGGGGTTGGTCACTATTTCCTGTGACTGCTGGCCTAGGGCCCCATATTTCATTCAGGCACTATGGCTGCTGCCACAGTTTTATAAAAAAAATCTATTATAAATAAATCCTAACAGCAGGCAGATCTATCTAGCATATTCCGAATGGCTGTTCAAGAAGACCTAGCTCTGGTATGTCTCCTGCTTTATATGGAACCTCAGGAGAATCTCTTGATCTGTTGTCGGGATAGCTGCAAGTTTGCTCTCGCAGATGGGCGGTCCCAGGTCACCTCGCATCTCCGGGACAAGCATCAGGTCAGCAGGGAAGACCGCATAGGACTGACGCAGCACCTGAGGTCTCGCTACCCTGACGGCTTCGGTGCGAGAGAACGGCTCCCCTGCATACCCTAAGCTGCAGCTCTACGATAGCCCTACAGGATCCAATGATCTCACATCATCTCTGTTGTATATTCCCTTGCTTCGAGACATCAAGATTGAGCCAGCTAGCCGGGATCCCTCTACAATCAATCCGATAACATTCCAGCTCAAGTCGACTGGCAAGGCTCTCATGGTATAGCTCCGCATAGAAGTGGCCCCATCTGCAGGGAACATCTCAGCTCTATTTATCCAGATAAAGCCAAAATCGCTGCTACCAGCTCCGAGCGGCGCGACGTGCTCCAAAAAAGAGGACACTACGCGGTACTTTCGCGTCAGACTCGACAAGCTGCTAACCTTAGAATGTGCCTGTGCTGGGGGAGATTCTACCGCCTGTGGACTCTTTGGACTACGTCTTTGTCAGCTACTCATATTTTGATAGCTCTGGTCCTGGCCCGTCAGGGCTGACTGGGAAGGACATACAGATGATGAACAATGTAAGGAAAGACGGAGTGCGCCTCATTCATTTTGCCCGAGCAGCCGCCACTGACCACCATACGATATCCAGTCTCTAGAACCCGGAATTGTTATCAGGTACGAAGCAGAGGAGTCCAAGCTGCAAAGATCGAGCGCGGAGACTTTTGAAATCTCCAAGGGCCAAACAAGCCCGACTCCGTCCATGCCCGAACCCGCCGCGCCGGCAAGGTTGGTATTGACAAGCGGTCATCACTTCATGGTCATGTCCGACGAGGCTATCGTACTCGACCACGCCTTCAAAGGTACGACTAAGAATAAACCGTCACCCCCTCTCCGAACTAACTCAGCCGCAGGGGAGGTGGAGGAGGAGGTGCCAGCATGGGCAGATACAGGGGTCACGTTTGGCGCCCAGAGCAAGTTTGTGGGTGGACTCGGCATCAAGGGTATCGGGCTGCAACTGGACAACCAGAAGGATGGTCTCTACGTCTTCATCCTCATCGACGGCAGCCTCAAGCTTGGCCCCATCGGCATGGCGGCCCAGGGCTTCGGCATCGGGCTGCCGGTGGCCAAGCTCGCTGGTCCCAGGAGCATACAGCTGGACGACTTCAAGCTGAGGCTGTCTGGCCTGGGTATCATATATGACAAGCTATCTGTGATAGTCGTAGGGACCTTCAAAATGCAGCAAGCTAATCACGAGTATAAGTCGTACATTGGCAGCCTAGCGGTGGGTATTCCTCCGTGGTCCATCATGGCCGTGGCGCCTACCGGAGGACCCACAGCCCAGACTTCAGGAGCGTATTGTCTTTGGACGACTCGACGGGCCGCTCTTCACGCTCGGTTTCGCCGAGATCAAAGGTGTGGCGCTCTCCTTTGGCTACAACTATAACCTCCGGTCGCCGCGCGGGGCCGACGTCGAGAACTTCCCGCTGCTCTCGAGGTCCACCGTCCCCGGCCAGTCTGAGGGCGACCCTATGGCTATGATCATGGGCCAGGAGCCCTACAGCTTCATATCGTGGATGACATCACAAGAAGATTCCTTCTTCTTTTCAGTCGGGTTTAAGGCGGACGCGTGCTAGGTGATGACTCTCGAGGCCGCCCTCGTTCTCGGGCTCGGCTCGGGAGGCAGCGGCTTTAAGGCAAGCCTGGTCGGGCGGGCGACAGCTATGATGCCCCCAGCTGTGGTCAAGTCGCCCGTGACGCTCATACAACCACAATATTGACCCATTCTCATAGGCATACCGAAATAATGCAATCATATATTGATAACAATTCAAAGATATTGTTATCGATCTATAGTGTAATCGACAGGAACTTATTGGAGATACAAGATTCTTATAATATCGCAGAAATAGTTGCTTAAGAGTATATTGTTGATCATATAAGCTTGATTTCTTGTAATAGCTAATATCTATTGCATAGCTAATAATAGCTATATTGCATTTAGCGATTATTCTCTTATAAGCTATATGTGCCTGACCTAGATAATAACCTTCTTCTCGGCCAAATTCTCCCTTATCTGTGCCTCGTCGGCTAGTGACTTAGATATGGTGATTATCTGGATAGTGGCGGCTAGCTTCCGATCTCGCCACAGGAGAAGCTGAGCAAAGGCCGTCACAAGAACTAGATAAACCTTGTTAGAACGCTCTATAATGTTCTCTAATAACCATTTGGCGGGTTTGACTCACTTAACAGAATTTGAAGGACAATGCTCCAGGTGTAGCCTTTGGTCGCCCTGGGAAAGTCTATGGTCTTCTATACAAAGTTGGGTGCCTTTTACAAGTTATTTATCAGTGCTCTCTGCCTTTCGTAACCAGCTTATAAACTCACAATCGCCTGTATAACATAGGCAAGGTCATTTGCCATAGCTATAAGAAGGGCCCGCTTCTCAGTATCATCGGAACATATCTCATTGATCCAGCTTAGAATTAATAGATCTGCGCCACACTATGAGGACCAGTATTAGTATAATCTTTAAGTCCAGCTTAGAATATCACAAATAAGCTTACACCGATATTGCTAAGCCAGTATACGATAGTACAGCTGTATATATTTGAATAAAGTGGCATCTTGAGCAAAAGTATAGCGAATAGGAGCTGCCAAGATTCTGTGAGTCCCTCCTTCTCTTCCGGTTCTCTGTTTGGATATGTCCTTACAGTAATAAGAGCGCCTATGTGGATAAAGGGAGCTCGACTGCCTTTGAAAGGGCCATCTGCAAGGAATGCCCAACTGAGCGCTATAGGAATGAATATGCCAATTGTAGGAAGCGGCACTATAAAGGAGTTAGCATTATTGCTAGAGGGGCCATATTGTATAGAAGGGAACTACTTGCGATCATTGATTTGGGCTACTGAGTAGTGAACCCCTGGAACCGGAGCCGGAGTTGTGTTGAAACTCTTGAGCCAGTATCCCATAGCAGCTTGGAAATAGCTATTATTCCACACGATATAGATAAGAGCTAATATTAGCTTATAGTTAGCGGAATATTAGCAATACAATAGTCTAAATGCTTACGAAGAATATATATATGCCAGCTCAGGAGTATCTTCTTAACTTTGGCTCTGGTCCATAGTTGTTTACCGGCACAGCCGATTGCTTGCTTATATAGTATTAATTAGCAAGTTTTCTTGTTATGCTCTCCAGGCCTCGAAACAAAAAATGCTTCAAAGCGCTGAATATCATATCCCACAAAGTTTGAGCAGAGGTTGCACAGGCTATGGTACTATAGAAGGGAAACGTTGCTTCTTGAACTTACATGCGCTTAGCCGCAAGAGCATTCTCATCATAGCTGAGCCACCACATCTTTCTATGGTCTTGTGGGCTGTTCGGGAAGAAGACAAAGCCGGCCACTGCAAGAGGCAAGGTTATGATACTATCGATGAGGAACAACCACCGCCAGCCCGCGTAGCCATTCACTCCATCGAGGTTGGTATAGGCAGCAGCCTGAAGGAAACCGCTGAAGAGTGTTCCTACAGAACCAGCCAGCCAGAAGATCATGGCTCTCTTTCCGATTTCCTGCGGTATGTACCATAAGCCGAGCATGTAGTGGATACCTGGGTAAAAGCCGGACCTATATCAAGGTAAGAAAAAGTATACAATAGGTAAGTCCCATAAGAGCAAGATATCAGGACTAACTTGAACAAGCCCACAAAGAAGCGCAAGGCATATAGCGACTTATATGATTGCACATTTGCTGTGGAAAATGTGCAGATAGCCCAGCCAACTTCAAGGGTCGGGATAACCCATCTTAGAGACACGCGCATAAGCACCAGGTTCGACGGGATTTGTCCAATAACGTAGCCGGCTATCCAAATTAAAGTACTCGTCACGAGCTGATTTCCGTACATGCTCAAATCTTCTTCCATGCCGCTGAGGTAGGCATTGTTAATATTGGTTTGGTCAATATTCTTGAGGAAGTACCCGATTGACGCAAAAGCCAAGATAAAGGCGTCGACCTTAAAGAGCAGGCGGCGCTGGTCGGCGGGATAGTCCCAGGTGTCCCATAGGTAGCCCTTCCATGACTTAACAGGCTTCACGACTAGCGTCTCTTAAGAGTCGTTTCGCTCGCTGGCAGCTGTATAAACCTCGCTCTTTGTTCCCATTTTGAAGTTCCGAATTAGATCGAGGAACGAACCTGAACATCTAGGACCACGACTATACAGCCACTGCTACAGCCTTAACCGGGCATAGTATCAATCTGTACGATCTTTATAGGACCTTAGGCAAAGCTGGCACACTGGTCAATAGTTATATCTAGATCGAGAGAACATCCTTCTAAAACCAAGGAGCTTAATTACAAATCCTCGAAATCGCGCATGCCCGATGGCGTTTGCGCAGCTAAAAATGCCATAATCGTGATAAGCTTAAGCATTGCATTCATATTCTCGGTTAGTCTTACATACTATTATATAAATTCTCAGGCGATTTCGGAATAATATATAGCAGCAAGTCCTTCTCATTTGTTGTGCGGAATATCGTGAGATCAGTGCATATGGCGTCTTCAGATAGCAGAATAAGGCTTGCTTCTATAAGCATAGGGAGAGAATCCTCTTAAGCTTAGCTCTATACCTCTAGCAGACTTTGTGATAACAAATCTACCCCTCTTATTTCAAAGTTATAATAGAACAGAATTTAAGCATAATTGCATAAAGAAACCACTCTAATATTATATATATTGCAATAATAATCTTTTATTAAAAGCTATCTGGCTTTGCTCCCAGTATGCCTTTCTGCCTCGCGATTTGGGCACATATATAGCCACCTAATCTAAAACTTCTTTCGGTTTATATGCTTAGTTATTCTGGAATATAATACTTATTCACAGTCTCTATTACCAGATAGTTGCTATTATGTATTTTGATGCCGCTTGCTAACATATCGGTCCTGTTAGATGGCAGAAAGGCAGATTTAAGGGATTAGATGCAAATGAATACAGAGTGACTTTGTTTAGCAGCCTGCTATCCACCTGGCGTTATTTTTCCTAGAGCAAGTTCCTGGGTTCTCTTTAGGAAGTTGTGCGTTCATTTCAACCATACTCTAGTTTGGACGAAGACCACGCCAGAACTTTCATCTTTCTGTATTACTGCACAGCAAATGCAGACTTTTTGCTCCAGCTTCGAAAGTCAGTGCGAGGCCTTTGTCCCTGCGATCATCAACTCTTATCTCTTAGACAAGCAAAGCTAGAAGTGATTTTAGGTTAGATAATCTCCTTGCAATTTGTAGGGCTTTGTGCAATTAATAAATGCCTAAGCTTCTACAATAGAGGGTATCTTGAAACTGCGAGCATATAATGAGTACTACAGTAATCCATAAATCCTGAAATACACAAAGGGTTTATGCTAACAAGAGCAGTGCCAAGTACAGGGCTTGAATAAGGAAATATAATTGAGTAGTTGAGTGCAAGTATTCACTGCCTTTAGGGCTATCGGAGTATATATATAATCTGATATTTAGATTGAAAACTGAAGAGCTATATATAAGATCTATCTAGTGGTGATAATAACTGTGATTATATATCCAGCTCTTTAGTAGGAGTCGCTAGAGTTGCTGGCTAATTCTATCGACTAATGGTATGCTGGTCGCCAGAGTCGCTAGCTGACTATCCCTCCTTCATAACCCTAACCCTGTATTATATAAGCACAATATTGCTATCTTCCTGGGTCTACTATTCCTGTGGCTTGTTTCTGTGATCTGCATATTGGATAGGTTATAACATATATGGTACTCAGCTAACGCGTTAGTCTGACAGAGCATGGGACCCTTCCGATAAAGCTCGCCAATGCCAAGGGTCATTCGCCACGGCCTTTGTGGCAAGCTAATACGCTCTGGTTAGTCTCATGGCTATCTTCTTGCCTGATCAGCAAAAGGAAGCAGATAAAGCATAGGATAGGCGATTTCAGACCATGCACAGCGTGATTGCTGCCGCAGTAAATGAGGCTAGCGCTCCTAGAAGAGGAGCCTCACACTCACTGCGCAGATATACTGGTGCTCTTCAACCAATAGATATTCAGCCCTTTGAAGGCAGAAAGCACCAAAAGCACTTATTAGCATTGCTAGAAACCTGGAAGGAAGCACGAAATAGCCTCTTTCATTATGAATAGTGGAAGGCAATGAAGTCTGAGATCCAGAGACTAGTAAGCAAGGGAGTATAGCAGACCCTCGAGCGGGGGAAAGCCATATCAAGACTTCTGCCACTCAAGTGAGTATACAGATATAAGCTTGATAAGGACGGTTTTTAACCTCCTTCAAGGCACGCATCTATATATAAGGAGATATGCAGAAAGCGAGCAATCTTCAAGACATGTATGCTGCCATACTGGCGGCGCGCTCCTTTCGCACACTTATAGCAGTAACAGCCCGCTTTGAACTCGAGATTGATCAGATGGATATAACAGGGGCATTCCTCAACGCCAGCCGCGAGGGCCAAGAGAGCATCTTTTATGAACAACCTGATGGATTCAAGCAAGAAAGCAAGGTGGCCTTGCTGGCCAGAGCGCTGTACGGCCTCAGGGACTTGCCAGCCCTCTGGTACAAGCACTTCTATGCAATACTCCTCAAGCTCAGCCTGAAGGCCTTGATAGAAGAGCCTTGCATATTCACCAATCCTAATAGCAAGGTTATAATGCTGTTTTATATGGACGATATCCTTATCTTCTACCCAAAGGATTATACAAAGGGGGCTAGGAGAGTGAAGAAGGGGGTCACTAAGGCATACGAGATTAAAGACTAGAGAGCTGCTGAATAGCTCCTAGGGGTTCGAATCCTCAGGGACAGAACTGCTCAAACTATTAGCCTGGTCCACGATGCATATATTGATAAGATTGCTGCCAAGTTTGGCCTTGCGGATAACAAGGCCCTTCTACCAGCGACCCCGCTAAGCTATTCAGACCTCATGAAGTTCACAGGAGAAGCATCCAAGAGCTATATAAAGGAGTACTAGGAGAAGGTTGGATCAATGTTATATACCGCTATAATGATCAGGCCTGATATGATATTCCCTTGCGCTATTTTGTCAAGGTTTCTCACTAACCCTGGGCCTGAACACCTTAAGGAGGCTAACAGAGTTATCCGCTTTAGTACTTATTTCGTTCTATTTAATCTATATACAGAATTGACAGCTGCTCGATAACTTGAGGATACTGAAATCATTAAACTTCGGAAAGAGACTTATCTAATCCTGGCTAAGATATGTCACCTGAAGCTTGCTTATAGAGTCGAGAGGGTCTCTTTAGCGGAGCTGAAGATTATAAGATTTCCCCTGGGCCGCCACAGCTAGAGCATAGTCCAAGTAAGTTATCAGATCATAGAGAGTTCCCAGGAGCTGCAAATTATCTATCGATACAAGGATATATAGTAGCAGTGTATTGATAAGCATTCGAGATTTAGTTAGCTTTATATTAAAACTCTCTAAGAATAAGCTTTAATATCTGGGAGATAATACCTTCGAACTCGGCCTTTCTCTTAATAGTCTAAGAAAATATTAATTTAGGTTGCTTAGAAAGTCTGAATATTTCCGGCATTTATCTAGTAATACAGCCTGGTAAGCTATTAGTCTATCTATTATATTAAAAAGAAAAAAAAGCCATTTAGACTATTCAAAAGATCATCTGTTTTAATAGCTCAACTATTGCTAACAAATCTAACTATTGTCTGCTATAAATCCACAACCTTAGCAAGCTAGGCTTTGTAACTTTGCTGAGTTATATCGATTATTTAATAAATGTTATATATAAGAGAAGCGCCTATTAAGGCAGGGTGTGTATCTTGTTTGAACGTTGGCTGATTTCCTAACCCAACTGCTGTCTGGTTTATAATACCCAGCTAAATACATCTAGGCAAAGAAGTCGAAGATCTGTTGTCCAACTGCGGAATAGCCTGGCACAAAGGCGTCTCCAAAAGCCTACTGCCATGAATCTGCCACAGATTGTCAGCATTAGCATCAATCTGATCATGCATATACAACTATAGCTTGAAGATCAACTAACTATAAGTCGAGTTCGGCTTAGCTATACAGAGCTGCACAAGCGTTGTGTTCACACTGGTAATAAAGTTCAGCCTTGGAAACGCAGCCTCAACATTGTAGTACTCAGCACTCGTAATACCATAGGCTGCAAGAGAGGCTAGCCCTTTCAAATCAACCAACACACTAGTTACTAATACAGCCACAGTTGGCTGTTTATACAAAGAGAACCAGTACTCTGAGCTCAGCAAGACCGAGTCAAACAGAAGCTGCAGCTGGTTAGCGTCCCAATCAGCGCCCTCGCTGTTGTTCGACATATGGTGCTCGACGAAATCGGTTGTCGCAGCGGCGCTGTCAATTTCGAAGCGGCGGTCCTAGCTGATCCAGGAGCTGTTGAGCACAAGGCCGAGGTTATATAGCATCGAACCGATAGCGTGGACTTCGAGATCGACGTTTTCTTTCAGCGTGGTATTATGCTCTATAACAAGCGCCCCGAAGAGCTAGGTCCGCATAATGTGATTATAAAGGTAAGTATCGCTAACTTGTTGGGCATATGCTTGGGCGGCGCGAACGCTGTTGAGAAGAGAATAAGTCATTTTGTTTATATATTTCAATATTATAGTTTGACTTACAGAGCCGTGTCGATAACCGTGACACTGCCAATCACCTGCGTCAGCTTCCGGTTGATATCTCGTGGGAGTATATAATAGAAGCCGAGGGATGGGCAGGTGTGGAATGCCAAAAGCACTTGAACAATCCAAGTGAGCTTAAATTCCATAGTTGCGAATATTCGAAGCAAGATTGATTCGCTTCAAGCTTCGAGCTGTGAGAACAGAGTGGTTGATAGCGGTGTTAGCTAGTAGCGTTGATAGGCTGAACTCTGATCTTCCACGTTCGGCGAAAAGGGGATTTCCTTCTGGTTTATATATCCCAACAGGACTCCTACGAACGCTCCTTTACAAGGCCCTGTAGGCTCGCTAACATAGGGTTACAAAGCTTCCCTAAACTGCGCCCCGCTGCCGGAAGTGGCATTATCTCACTAGCTGTCTAATATATTATATTTTGTGATTTAATAAATCTGTAGGATTAGGGGCGCATAAAGCATTCTGCCAATCATAGATGGTCTTATCTGTCCTAGTGTGTTAGCGCTTATATAAGATATCTACTATTATCTCTTTAGGAAGTATCTCTCTTTCCGAAAAGGTAAAATCTACGATCAGCTTTTTGTCTAAAGCGCATAAGCTAGCTGTCGTATTACTCACATATTTTCGGCCGAGTTTAGAATATCTGGGTACAAAGCTCTAAACACCAACCCTTTTACCTCTTGCTTCTCTAGCCTTCAAACTTTTATACATATACACACATATATATAAGAAATACGCACATAATACATCTACCAAAGCTTGGAAATAGATACTTACTTAATCATCAGTGCATCTTCCTCCCTATAAAAATCTCCAGCCACCCGAGTTCCCTTTCCTGCTCGATGGCCCAATATCGCCTCTGGAAACCGCTCAAGATTGTGGGAGTCGAGGTTAAGCACCTTCCAGGGTATGCGCATGAAGGACCTGGCCCCGCAGTTTTCCGATGTGATTTTCAGGGCCAAAGAGCTCGGCCTCGGCTACATCCACCTGATCGAGCCACGCGTCTCCAACAATGAAGATCTGGAACATGCTGTTCATGAGATGCTGCATTTCGCAATCGACCTCTGGGATGGGCCCATTCTTCTGGCCGGGGGGTATCGACCGGATAACGTGCAGCGAGTGCTCGACGATGTATATCCAACTAAGGATATTATGGTTATATTTGGCAGGTCTTTTGTTGCGAACCCGGACCTTGTCTTCAGAATCAAGAACAGGCTACCACTCAATAATTATAATCGCAGCACATTTTACGCTATTAAGAATCCTGCAGGATATCTTGACTATCCGTTTAGTGAGCAGTTCCTGGCCAAGTTGAAGAATTGATAGGAGCATTGTCCGATTATGGATCGAAGGACGAGGGACAGCAGGGCTAGGTTATAAGTAATTTAGACCGCGTTTCGGCAGCTAAGCGACTCGCCCTTTGGCTAAGACCGGAGAGGAGGTAAGGAAAATTATGCATGCAACAGTACAAGAGACAGACTATACTCTCAATTCATTGCGGCAGGAGAAATCATTTTCTAAAGTATTTCCCGGTAATCTCGTCTAACCAGTCCGCTGCCTCCCTATGAACTGTCTCTGAGAATCGAAGCCTTGGCAGCAGGGCGTCTGCGATATTGTAAAACTATCTACAGGCTATATCATCAGTTATTTTGTGCAACTATACAGATCTCTGTCCAGAACTCCTCAAACTGCGAGCAATACAACTTTTCCGACCAAATAAATTGCCTTATAACCTCTATTAGGTCCGCCGAGGAATTGTATTTTCGTTCAAATCGCCGTGATTTATAGTTTCTTTGCAGAAGCCGCTTATACCCTGAGCATATCATCCCCTTGGGGGAAAATGATCCGCCCAAGTGAAGCATCCAGATCAGGAGATCCGGATCATTATTCCAGAACAGGTCCTCATCTGACTGTTCTAGGCTGTGAAATAGATGCTTTGACATGTAAGACTTTTCCCACCGGGGTTAGTATAATATGGCCGGCGATCCCACCTCATCTTGGAAGAAGGGCGGATGCTCGGGATAGATCATATACAGGTATCACGGAGTGGCGCCAAACTTTGCAGCAGAGCATACAAGCGCCGAGATATGCAGCTAGATGACATGCTTCTATAATAGGAGAAAGTTTGGGTAAATCCACAAGCCTGGACCCGATAGATGCTTGGTGATTATCGACGCGGAGCATTTCGATAGGGTTCTGGCAGGAATAGCCGGGGAGGTCTTGGACGCACTGCAGCGCATGAATGTCCTTAAGGACCTCAATGAAGTCCTCTGGGAACAAGTTGGCCCGTTTCTGGAACCCCGGCGCTAGAACAAACAAGGCGGGAGTAAAAGGGTCCCGCTTCTACTGCAACTCGCCAAAAGTCGTATAGTCTATGATGCGGTCCGATCCAGTCATGATGGATAAGTTCAGATCTTGCCTATCCAAAGCATAAGAAATTGTGATAAGTGATGCCTAGCTCAGCACACAGGCATGTCGGAAAAGAAACGGCTCACCAGAAGATGGCTCGCTTGATCCCGTCGGTCAGGTAGATGGTCCTAGACTGGCCCATATCGAGCAGTCGTCATATGGCATCCATGTGGAGCTGGACTTGCCACTGCATGCCTAGTCGAGCCTACTCAATTGCTGCGAGTTAGCTCTGGAATAACCTCTTTGGTCGTTTCGATTCACGGACCTCCACTCCGGTAAGAAGCAAGATGGCGCCTAGGGTAGGCAGCGATAACGCCGTCTCGGGAGAGCTCATTCTTCCACGAACGGCGGCCAGCATCTGGTTCTGGTAGCCAACGCACTCGTTGTCCATATTTCCCCCGGTCACCGCCAACGCAAAGGTGAGCATGACGGCATTCAGCAGGGCTGGGTTGTCAAGATCAGTACGAAAGATAGAACCGAAGTCCTGGAATAGGACCGGGTCTGCAACGCTGAATACAGGCTCCGCGGCGTGTCTGGCGGCACCTACATGAGCGGTATGAGCCCAGGCCGTATCAGACCACGAAAGTGCTTACCGTAACTTAGTAAGGTTCTCAGCCTCGGCGAGTCCCCAAATATAGTCTCGAAAGGACCGTAAACTGATGGGGAGACGAAGACGGACCATAGGCTGAGCGTTTGGCCTGATGCGACAGCATCAACCCTCGGCATTTCCTCCTAAGGTCTTCGACTATTCTGTAGGGCCTGTCTGACAGCGTGCAAGCGAGCCAGGCGTCTTTTGCTGCGATCCTTCGCTTCTGCCGGATTTTGTATCGAAATGAACTGAAAGCTGCTCTCTGCACGAGGAATTAGTTTCATATCCCCAAGTTCTATGTGCGAGATGCTAGACTTGGCTTACTTCCGCTAGTACTATTATCTGCTGCCTCCAAGTGAGAGGACTCGGCCCCATCCATAGCGTAGGAAGAAATTCAGATTCACTGCTAAGCTTGGCTTAAGTATATGTGACATGAAATTTCTCGGAAGAAATTTTGGTTGGGTCCGGGTTAAATCAGATCTACAAAGGCATATATGCTTATATAATTTCAAGTCACTGCCTGTTCCCGGATGAATTATCTTTCCGAACACTTTTCTGCCCCGCATCTATTGTTAGCATGCACGCAGGGCCCCTGGCTGCACTATTAAGCTAAAGGAGCTATGCAGCTACATTGGGGTGCCAAAAGTATGCGTGGAAGTAAGCACTATGTAGAGACCTGAGGAAGCTGAAACTCAGCTTCGACACGTTGACTAGGCTGCAGGCCTTGATAATTGGCAACAATGAGATTGCAGCGCGAGGTCCTCTGGTTACGCCTGGCTGAGATTGATGCGCCAGCAGGATATTGATATGGAGTGGGCTAGGGTTAGGGCTAGGGCTAGGGTTAGGGCTAGGGCTAGGGCTAGGGCTAGGGTTAGGGCTAGGGTTAGGGCTAGGGTTAGGGCTAGGGCTAGGGTTAGGGCTAG